>JAWPHD010018232.1:0-40843 GCA_037043455.1 Cyrtodaria siliqua | reverse complement strand
ACTCCATTACACACCATGGATCTCTGCCTCGTTTTAAATGGGTAATTTCATAGACTTTCATAGAAAGCCCAGAAGTCTGATGTTACCACTATGCCAAATAAAAGCGTTGATCCTGGGAGGGGATTTTAAACATATGCCTGCCGGATTTTAGGTTGGGCGTGACGGGTAAACAGTTGTTCATCACTGGATTTAACAACTATTTTTTTCTGAAAATACACCATAATTCCAAAATTCTAATCTGCCGATCAGGAGTTCACGCCCCTTCTCGCACCCTTCCCCATCCCCACACGCTATAGGTCTAAACCAAACAATTAACTTTCTCACAATATCTTGACGTAAGTTGTGGTGTTTTTTTCTATGAAATAGATATGACCTTGTCAGTTCAAAAACTTGATGAGTGCTTTTTATAATAGAATGATATCAGCAGATGCCAGTAGTAACCTAATACATTCAGATACTATTTAGGGATAATAGTATACAACTATTTACTTCTATTGAGGTCAGTGGTTAAAACCATTCATCCAAGGTAGTGAAGTCCTACTGACTCGAAGCAGTAAACTATTGACCGAGGATGAATAGTTTTAAATATTTACTGAAACAGTAGATAGTTGTTTTATTATATTGAATCGTATAAACTCCAATAGTTTGTTTACTTGTTGTTTACTTGTTTATATGCATGACGTCACGTCATAGGAAAGCGTAACGTTATTTTCAGACTACTGACCTGCCAAACAAAGACCATTGACCGCAAAACCAGTTTGAACCGGATAGGAAACGTTCTAAAGTCAATGGTGCATACAACGACTGCCTTTTAGCCAATGACAACTACGTATTTAAAATGATATATACTAACTGCATTAAATGCATCTATAGAATTGCAAGATCTTAAATTAATAGTATAGAGCTGCATAAAATATGCATGTGAAACCTCTTAAAACCTCTAAAACCTCTTTAGGCTATATACTCAACCAAACATAAAACACACGGTACCTGATATAACAGGTACGTGTACGTTATTTATACTGTTAAACTGACTAAACTACACATAAACGATTATTCTGCTTTAGATATGGGCTCCTTATGAAACGTAGAATCTCCCCTACAACATCATCCCACCTGCATGCTATTGTCTTTCACTATATGCTCATAAAAATAGACAACATGCGAATCATTTTTTATATTTACATTATTTTCCAGCCGACATAGTACCAACAATAACCTGCCTTGTGAGATGGTATAATGATAAACATGTGCAAGAGAGAAAAATACCAACAGTGTATTTTCATACAGTGGAATAGTCGTTTTCTATTGAGACACATTAGATGCATGCGCCTTAGCTTCGCCTCCTTGAAAAGTGACGTTTATTTTTTCTTTTAGCAGAAAATGTCAAGTGAACGTAAATAAATGACCAATAAATACAACTAAAAAGAATATATTTTGCGGCTTATTATTTTCGGAAAAATATATGGTCGTATTTCCTGAATGGAAGTACAATGTAAGTATAATACCAAGGATAGGTATTACCTTTAGTAAAGGTTAAAAATCATGTCACGTTTAGTGCAGCCGTTGTTACCGTTAGTGCAGACTTCTTTTTTTTATTACCTTTACTGTAAGTTGTTTAAATTAGTCCCAAAGTGTAACCGTTAGTACAGTTTGTTACCTTTAGTTCACTTGTTACCTTCAGGATTGCAACAAACCGGCATTTAAATATAATACACTTGAGTGGGTAAAAAAGTAAAGTATAATATGGGCCTATTATTTACCACGAAAATAATGAGCAAATGTTTTATAATTAGTTTAAACAATATTTCATTCACAAATGTTTTGCAATTTACATTGCTTATTATACAGACACTCGAAGATGTTACAAATATGTGCAAAGGATTCAGAAGGAAGCTATATAAGCTTGTATAAATATGTCTGCTTAACATAATGATATGAATACATTACAGTTGAAACAATATATGTGATATTTTGGAGTTTAAATTTTGGATTGTAAATACAGCATTGTTGCGGAAAAAAGCAAATAATTCCCACTACATACATTTTCAATTCGTTCTGTTAAGTAGAACATTGGATATGACGTGGCTTGAGAGAGAGAGAGAGAGAGAGAGAGAGAGAGAGAGAGAGAGACAGACAGACAGAGTTGTGTTTTTCTATGTTTCCGACAGCACTAAGATATGGCTTCTTCGAGCTAGTCAGTGATATCTTCTAAACATTGATAAATTATGTTCTCCTGTGCAAGTTAATAAGTACATTTTCTTTTATAATATTTGATAGATGATAGACACCTGTTTCAGAACGTTTTGTTCTTAAAATGAAATCTTGCACTATTTTGAAAATTCTACAATTTGTTTCATTTGATACTAGGGGATCCCCAGCAAGAAGGGTATTAATAGATATGTTATTAAAGTCTTTCAATGCATTCATCATTACAATTCTTTGTTGGTGGAAAATATTACAGTGCCAAAGATAATGTTTTGTATCTTCAATATTTCCACAAGTACAAAAAGGACTGTCAACAATGTTCTTGAAATATATGTGCTGATTAAGGCTGCTGCAGTGAGCGCGTAGACGTGTGTGTAGTATCTGAGCTTTTCGGTCACCTGAGTTGTACCACTTTGGAGTTTTAGTAATGTCAATATTTAGTCTGGTTTTAAAGACAGAAACAGATTCTGATTGTTTTAGTTCTGGTGAAAGGGCATTCCATTCATGCACAGCTGAGGGAAGAAATGAGTTTTTATATATCTGGGTGTTGCACTGGAGAGATCGAGTGTTGTCACGATTACGAAGATTGTAATTAACTAAGTCATCTACACTGTCCGGCACTAGAGAGGATAGATAAAATGGAGACAGATCGGAGTTCATTTTATAGAATAATAGCATGTTTATGTTTTCTTCTTTTGTCTTTGATTGTCAGTTTCTTGATTATGTTTATCTAAAGATACAAGTTTAGATGTTCCAGTAACAATTCTGGCTGCTTCGTGAAGTATTTTCTCGAGTTCTTGCTCTTGAGCTTTGTACAGTTGACCCAAACTCTATCCGCACACTCAAGCGTAGGTCGGATAAACGTTAGAATTGAATGTTGTTTAACGGCTCATCAACACAGTATAGGTTATTTAAATAGTTTCGAGAGATTTTCTGTCTAATGTAATGAATGAATGGTGTTTTACGGCACGTCGACACATAAATAGGTCATATTGTGCGCAAAAACCGATGAATCATGAAGGAATGAAGTAGTAATTAAAAATAATGTAAACGTATAAAGATAAAACTATCTACAAATAAGGGATCATATGGTAGCAATATAAACTATGTATAAATGTAAATCAACAAAAGCCCGCCAACGGGCTTGTAAACAAGTTAATATATATTATATTGATTTATAAAGTCCGATTTCTTTAAAGAAATCTAAAACAAGACTAAAACCTATAGTATCAAATAACTCTTTCAAAGTATTAACTGTGTAATATCTTTGTCGCATAGGATCAAAGACTACACATTCCAACAATATATGTTAACGTTGCAAAACAGGGTATACATTCTGGTAACTGCTCACCTTGTAATAAATATGAATGAGTACAGCGTGTATGCCCTATCCTGACCCTGGCTAGGACAACTTCCTCTCGACGAATGGGTCTACTAGAAGGACGCCATTCTCCAAGTAACGGTTTAATCGAATGGAGTTAATTGTTCACCGCCAAGTCCCAAGCGGCTTGCCAAGAGTTACGAATATATGTGTTGATACAAGTTTTAAAATCAGTATAAGGTAATTTGGTATTAGATATATGTAAACCTAATGCTGCCTTAACAGCACTATCAGCAATATCATTAACATGTACATGGCTTGGAAGCTAGCAGAAAATAATAACATTATCAACTATAAGAGAATTGTACTTTTCTAAAAGTTGAAGCACAACTGGATTATCATGTTTCATATTATCCAGTGCTTGAAGAGATGACAGGGAATCAGAAAAGATTACGAAATGGTCATCATCAGATTCCTGAATATAATTTAAGGCAAGTTCAATTGCCTTAAGTTCAGCTGAAAAGATAGAGTCCTTGTCAGGCAGGCGGCTCTTTATGCTATGTTTGTGAACAACAGCTCCTGCAGCTACATTGTCTCCATCTTTTAGAACCATCTGTGTATATATGTTGAAAGTTACCGTATTTCGATTTAATTTCATTAAATTTGCTTTGCAAGATAGTAGTATCTGTAATAGATTTGTTATTATTACAAAGATCAAAAATAATTGTTGGTGTTTCCAAAGTCCACGGTGGAATTTGTGGTACTTTGTACTTGGCAATCAAATTTAGGTCGATTTCAATGACTCTTAATTTTGGTTTAATATGAAGACCAAATGGCCGAATGGCCTTCGGTTTTCGATCAAAAAGAGTTTTATAATTAGGATGAAAAACAGTATCGAAAGTTGGATTTGAAGGGTTAGATTGTAATTTAATGGTATACTGAAGGGCTAATTTGTCCCGTCTATGAGACAGTGATGGTTCATTAGCTTCAATATACAGACTTTCGGCTGGTGATGTACGAAAGGCCCCTAAGGCGAGTCGTAATCCTTGATTATGTATAGGATCGACCATCTGCAAGTATGACTTGGGAGTCGATCCATAAACTATTGAGCCGTAGTCCAGCTTGGATCTGATAAGAGATATGTAAAGTCGCAAGAGGACATTTCGATCTGCTCCCCAATTAGTGTTTGCAACAACTTTAAGTAAGTTAAGAGTTTTAAGGCATTTGGCCTTCAAGTATTTAAGGTGTGGTATAAACGTTAATTTACGGTCAAAAATAAGACCTAGGAATTTTGTCTCATCCACTACTGGTAAAGGTGAACCGCCCAGTGTTAGATGAGGGTCTTCGTGATGTTTGCGTAGTTAACAAAAGTGCATACAATTGTTTTTAGATTTAGAAAATTTAAAACCATTTTCATCAGACCAGGTCTGAAGTTTATTGAGACATTGTTGTAATTGTCTCTCAATAGTATTCATGTTTTTTGCACGATAACATATAACGAAGTTGTCAACATATAGAGAACAATCCACACCTGGATTGATGCATTTGACTATACTGTCAATATTTATATTAAAAAGCGTGGCAGAGAGTATGCTGCCCTGTGGAACACCCATCTCCTGTTCATGAATATCAGAGAGGTTTAAACTCATTCGGACAAGAAACTGTCTATCATCTAAGAATTTCTCTATAAAAATGGGTAATCGGCCTCAAAGACCAAGGTCATGAAGATCATTCATAATACCGTACTTCCATGCAGTATCATAAGCTTTCTCCGAGTCAAAAAATACAGCGACTAGATGTTCTTTTTAAGAAAGCTTCCTTCATAAACGATTCAGATCGAATGAGATTGTCTGTTGTGCCTCGTTTACGCCGGAATCCACTTTGATACTTTGTTATCAGTTTGTTGGACTCCAGGTACCAAACGAGTCTCTAATTAATCATTCGTTCCATGGATTTACATATACAACTCATTAAAGCGATTTGGCGATAATTTATTGGGTCCGTATGATCCTTTCCAGGTTTGGGGACTACTGGAATAACGATTGCTTCCCGCCAAGAATCGGGGAAGTTTCCCGTCACCCAAACCTTATTAAATATATCAAGAAGGGTAGAGAGACAGGATTCAGGTAAATGGTTTAATAATTGATAATGGATGTCATCAGGACCAGCTGATGTATCATGAGCCTTTTTAACGGAATCTCGAAGTTCTTTGAGAGTGAATAGTTTATTGTATTTCTCCAAGTTTTTCTACTTGAAGTTCAGCTTCTTCTGTTCATTATTTGTCAGTAAATTTGGTTGACAATTTTCAGAAGAAGAATTTTTTGAAAAAGTTTCTGCCAAGTGTTTGTAATATCTTTGACAGATGTTATATCTCCATTATCTGTTTTAAGATGATTTGCAGAACTAGAATTACCTTTACCACTTGTTTTCCGGACCATGTCCCATTTCGTCTTAAGAGATGAGCGAGAATTCAGCCTAGAGACGTAAGATCTCCAGGATTTCCTCTTGCTATCCTTAATATTACGACGGGCTTTCGCACGAAAAACTCTAAAGTTATCTAAATTTGTTTCAGTTGGCCGGAAGTTAAAATTATTGTTTTTGGAATAGTTTGATCAGCTACATCATGAAGAGTTTTGGTAAAAAGAGTAGTTGCGTCTTCGACATCCTGCAAAACGGAAGGTGATTTCATCATAATTTGGTTTCAAACCTCGACAATTCCATTGAATGATCTTATTAGTTTTACCCTTTATTTAGCGCTAAGGCGATGTTTAATTTTATTTTTGGCCTTTGATTTAGGAGAGGTCTTAGGAGACTCAAGCAGTGACATCTATACTGATGACCCTAGAAGTAACTTTTCATGAGAGGATGGAAGCGGCAGTGCAGCTGCTGGCTCTAAAATGTCCATGAGCTGTTCGAATTTGTTAAGCAGCTCAATAGGGTCGTTAGGAACCTTTGGCTGCTCCTTGTGCTCCCCAGTTGGAGAAGCACTAGGCTTTCCAACTTCCTTAGTTGGAGCAGCACTAGGCCTTCCAACCGAGGAAGTATAAGGCTTCACGACTGGGGAACTACTAGACTTCACAGTCTTAGAAGAACCCGCTTTCTAAGTCTGAGAAATTATACGTGCTCTTGACATTGCCAGAGCTTGCCGATTTTGTGTTTGATTTAAAAGAAAAAGTTTGATTAGGTGAAAAATTTATTTTTGGTTTGTTAAGTTGTATTTGTTGACGTTTGTTTGGATTTGATACTGAGGAAATATTCTTTGTACATTTAATTACTAACTGTGGTTCGTATTGCGTTCTTGCATCCCTATATTCTATGTGTGTTGCTGTTGTTTTGAGAATAGATGCGTAAGAGGTCGGACTTGCAATTTTATATTTTCCTTCAATCAATTTTCGTGCTTCTGGAAAGCGAATGTTTTGTGTATATTTAACTGTTAAGATTTCTTTTTCTTTTTTGAATTTTTCACATAATTTTGAATTTGCGTGATGTCCTAGACCGCAGTTGGTACATTTGAAAGTGTTAGGTCAATCTGGTTCGTTATGCTTAAATACAGACTCGCCACATTTACCACAACGTTCTTCTTTAGTACACCTGGACTTGTGGTGTTGAAAGGCTTGGCTTGGTAAGATTCTTGGTCATGATCACTTTCATACTATCTTTGTTAAACTTGTTAAAAAGTTTATCAAAAGAAGTTATGACCCTATCATTTTTCAACGTAATGCATGCTTGGTGGTGAACCCTTTTACAGTTCGCCACTATGCTTTCCTCTTTAATTGTACGATGACCGGACAGGCTGTGGACCCTATGATGACGCCTACCTAAATCCAATTGGGACGGTGGCGTTTGATGTTTGTCTATGATCTTTCTTGTCGTGCCCTTAATGGTTTATTCTCTTGTTGCTCTGGTTTCTGCCAAGTCATGGAGTACCTTTATTGTGGCTTTGTTTTTTTTTGTATTATATTTACACGAGCATATTTGTGTTTTACTTACATTGCCTATTGATGCTGCCTTGTTGGTTAGAGATTAGATCATGGCGGGGATTTCTTTATTTACACTGTCCTGTTTTAATGGGATGACAGTAGGGTAAGTGTGAGGTTTGGTGCACCCTAGAACCGGTTTAAACCCCCCAGTGGCCTTTGTTGCCACTGACCTTCCCTTTTGTGTTTGTGATGTCGTTTACTTTTATTATTACTTTTGCCTTCTTGTTTGTCTGTTTGCATATTTGTTTCTGTGTTTTGTGGTTGACTGTCCTCCTTGAATGCTACTTTCCCTGTCCGATCTTTTTATATTTCTTGGCAATTGTAGCCACGTAACGGGTTTGGAATGGATTGTAGGCGTCAACACGTAATTGCAGATATGCCACCTTTATTGTTCTTGGTAAGACGGGTGTTTCAAATGTGAGGACGATAGTATTTGTATTAATAATTGTATCATTCCTCTTTATGGTTATTCGGCGAGCCGCAGTTACTAACTGTGGCGCAAGCTCGTTGATAATGTCTTCTTCAGGTACTCCGGAGAGATCCGGGCACCTGATGACGCCTTTGGAGATGTTCATAGAGGTGTGAGGGTAGCATCTGACTTTGGTGTTTAAAATTTGTGTTATTGTTAGTAAATTATCAGAGTGAGATTTTTTTTCTGTTTCATTAAGGAGAGTTTTGTTTTCTAATTTTTTAATTTGTTTTACATGTCCAGCAATGGAATGGACAGTTTTCTGGATCGCAAAAGGTGACATATCTGTAATAAGTTTTTCCCCGATTTCCGATTCGATAATGAGAAAACGAGGAAAGGAATTGTTGATCACTGGTTCCTCACTTTAAGATTCATGTTCTGTTGTTTTTTTCGTTTGTGAGCAGTTTGTGCTTTTGTGATGCCATGATGGGCGTTAAGAATTCATCTTCCGCGCTTCTCACCCACCTCAGAGTCCAACAAGGGGACATTTTCTGTGGATATCCAACAGTCAAAATGCCAAGAATACGTAGAAGGTATACTCATATAAAGCTAACGCATCAGACCCCCAATACCACCCAGCGGACATAACCCCTTAACTAAAAGTCAAAGAGCCGCACTTATGTTCCGCTTAAAAAATGGCATGAGTATAGCCATATAGCGTTTAGAAATACATGATTAGCACGTGCGCCACCGCCATAAAAGAACCTATCTATACAATGTTTAAAGAAGAACAATATAAAAAGTAAGTAAGATACAGTGTACTGGTACTGTCTGAATAATAAGGTCGGATCTCTTATAGCTGGCGTGAAAAAAACCGATTGATCAGATCGGGCCAACTCTGACCGCACGTCTAGTTGAAGTCCGGACCAAAGTGGTGTGTTGCAACAGGGAGATAACTACCAGATCCTCACGCCACTCAACCACCAGGATTCCCTTGTCCAAGGACACGTGTCGCCACCTACTGTCAACAGGTGGGTTACCCCTCTGCTAAGTAAAGAGCAGTCGGTTGATTCTTATCACCCCACCACCGACTGGGGGTATCTCTGTCTAATGTAAATTTTAGTTTTCTCATAATATGTATACGTTTCCACGCCTTTTCTTTTATCATATTTATATGTTGATTCCAAGATCCGTTATTTGATAATGTGATACCTACATGTGTATGATATTCAACTTCGTTAATAATAATAATGTTCATGATAAGTGGGGGATGTACTGGTTTTGTTTGTCTTTCTAGAGATTATAATTGATTCGGTATTTTTAGCATTGAAACTATCCAGCCACCTGTCTGCCCAGTCTTGAATTGTTTTAAGGTCTTTATTGAGAATCGTTGAGCTATTGGCAGGAGTGTCAACAATAAAATAGAGACTGGTGTTATCGGCAAAGAGTTTTATGGTAGAGTTGATGTTTGCTACTATATCATTGATATAGAATGAATGAATGGTGTTTTACGGCACGTCGATTGATATAGACAAGAAAAAAGTAAAGATCCTAAATTAGAACCCTGTGGTACCCCAGCAGATATTGATACTGTATCAGCGAAAACGCCAGGCATTACTAAAAGTTGTTTGCGATCACGGAGATAGTCCGTGAACCACGTGAGAAGTTGACCAGTAATTCCATAGGCCTGAAGTTTAAGAAGTAGTCCTTTATGCCAGACCTTATCAAAGGCTTTAGATATATCACAGATTATGGCCCTGACTTCTTTGCCCTCGTCAAGCGCTTTGCAAAATGTATTGTATAGAGAGACTAATTGGTTTGCAGTTGAGTCGTTTGGAACAAAACCAGATTGGAGAGCAGTAATTATATGGTATCTTATAAAGAAATTAAAAACATGTTTATGAATAATTTTCTCAAAGACTTCGTCAATAGTACTAAGAGGGGATATCGGACGATAGTTTGATACGTCAGAGGGATCTTTTTTAAATACAGCAAACACGTACGCTAGTTTCCATTGTGATGGGACTTTACCAGTGTGTAAAGATCTATTAAATAGTTTACATAACGGAGTTGATAATTCATAACGAGTGTATTGTTAATTTTATCGGGTACAGCTGCCTTACTTAATTTTATAGTTTGAAGCACAGATTTTACCTCGTCGGGAGGTAATAGTGATTTGACTAAGAGTTGGTCTCGTTGGGCACACGTCAGTATAGGGGAGCGGTTTAGCAATATCATCAAATATAGCCTGAGTTTGAAAACATGAGTTGAACATGTTTGCCCTGTCTTTGTTGTCAGTTAATATGTTACCATTATGTTTTAACGGAGGTATGCTTGAGGACCATTCATTGGGTTTAATGAAGGGTTTAATTATTTTCCACCAATCAGATGAAGATATAGAATCCGTGTTTAACTTATCGGCAAGTGAGTGTATATGGTTTCTTTAGCATTCCTGCTTGCACGTATTGTTTCGTTTCTTATCTGTCTGTACTCTGTCCAATGGTCAACATTGTTTGTAAGTTTGGCTTTGTCGTAAAGTCGTTTTCGTGTTCTCATTAAAATGCACATCATTATGTAGCCAAGTTGGGTCAGAGGGTCTAACGTTTACTGTTTTTGTAGGAATAGAAGCTAAGTTGAGTATTTTGTTTGTTACGTTATCTGCATATATATCAATATCGGTGTGAAATAAAGAGTCCCAGTTAAAGGTGGACGTATTTGTTCTAAGTGATTATAGTCCCCTTTATCATATTGCCATATAGTACGCTTATAAGTAGTATACCTCGGTTTGTCGTATTTAAGCAAGCAATATATAGAACAATGATAGCGCATATTTTGGTTTAGAAACGGCTCACCAACACCACATATTGCTACACTTTCTGGGTTGGATACTAAAAAAAGGTCGATAAGGGATTGTGAATGTTCAGTAAAATGGGTAGGTTTTATTATTTAAGTAAGGTTATACTGTTGTGTTAAGTTTGTAATGTTTTTGCATGTCTGATACTTATAAATGTCCAAATTAAAGTCGCCGGTAATAATAATGTCCGAAACATCTGTATCAATTGCAAGACCAATCGATAGTTCAATGTTCTTGAGTACCTGAGATGTTGAATTTGGAGGTCTAAAAAACTTTCCAAAAAGCATAGTTTTGTTATAAGCATGAACTTCTATAAACATTCAAGAAATGTTTTATAATTCACGATTGATGTTATGGCGGAGTATAGCGTAATGTGTTATCTTTATTTATGAAGAGCGGACAATTACATAACAATGGGGAGAAATAGCGCTCATAACATATCCATGCCTTTGTATGAAAAATCAAGACAGCATGTATAAATGCTCAAGAAAACAGAGATAAATCAACCGTTCTCGACATAGTATGGTTTCCTTAACGGGTCCAAGTATTCGGAAATTATGGAAGTAATTATTTGAACGATATGAGCTCATTTAAAAAGACGGGTTATAGTCACCAATGACAGCAAACGCTGTTTCTAAATATTAAATCAAAGGACTCAAGGTCCTGAGAGGCGCCTAATTGCACTGTGATTTAGAGTGGTGGTGAGAACACGTAGGTTATTTAGACATATTGTTATGAAGGTTTTAAACAAGAGGGCCATGATGGAGGAATTTCAGATGCATAACTTTGATATACATACCTGAATGTCCATGATTTGCATTCGATATCTAAATCTGACTCTGGTTAAAATAGTGAAATGCAAAATTCCATCTTTAATACACATTGTCACTTCATTACAATACTTCTGACCAAGTGTGATGACAATCCATAGAGAAATGTAGGAGTTAAACACATAAGGTATGTTTCTACATTGTATAACAAAATTTCAAAGGGCCATAATATGTGAAAATGGTCAAATTTGAAATTCCTTTCTTCATGCACAATGGCGTTCATAACACTACTTCTGATGTAGTTTAATCAAATTCCATTGAGGTATGTAGTCGGAGTAAAGCACACAATTTTTCTATAACAACAACTTCAAAGGGTCATAACTGTGGTAACAAGAGGGCCATGATGGCCCTGGATCGCTTACCTGAGTGTTTGCACTAATTTCTAAATCACAAACAAAATGTGAGCAAAATGTGTCATAAATGGGAGAATTTGGTTAAACTATCATATGTAGTAAGATCTTGCGGTTATACGAGAGTGCTTAAAAAAGTTCTGTCACTAGGCAAATATCCTTTGAACTGGATATTACACTGAGATAAAGTAGTGTATTTATAGTACTACTGGGTTTGCTCTCTTAAATTCCACAACAAAAATGAAAACTTTCCGGTTATTTATACCCCTGAATTACCTCCCCCTACCACACCTTTTGGATACTGGCATCTCTGAAAATGTCCTTGTTACAAAACGTTGTAAAAAATATTTAAATAATTCTATGCTTTTAAATTTTCTTGTACGCCATCTGTTGTTATTCGTCCATAATCCATGAAAATGATTGTCGAGAATTCGGAAAGGTCTTGCTGCAAACCAGATATGAGTGAATGCATATCCCTTAATTTTGGCAGAAATAACACTGATTTTCTTCATTTTGTTTACGGAAATGTTATAATATCCTTTAAATGTCGTAATTATTCTCATAGTATTAATATATTTTCATATTTTTTTTACAAATCCTAGTCCTTCAGTGTTTAAATTTCATATTCAACAAATTATTGTAAAATTTTGTACAATGTTTAGTGAAAATATTGATCATCCATAAACGCTATTTCAGAAGACTGCTCTTCCATTTAATGTCCATTTATCATTAAATTAATTTTACACGTTAGCTTAAAATGTTAATTTCTAAGACAATGCCTTTTCATCTACCATGCTTAAATTCTAAATCTTGTAATGCACAGATATTACTGGTAATGTATGAGAAATTTCAAAGGTCTTCGACAAGTACTTAAAGAGAAACAGGCATTTAAAAAAGTAACAATTAACATACCTGAAAAAACTCAGGACGAAAATGCCTCAGTATGTATAAGTGATGTGTATTAAATTTTCCATAACTTTCGTCACACAAAATATACAGCATTTATTTTACCATCAATGGAATGGTATTGAAACTCTCTTTCATTTGGTACCAAACATCAACACTCACAACGAGCACATAATTGTTAAAACGCGTTAGTGACAGAACTTATTGAATGACCCTCGTACATAACCTGTGAATTTGCTCACGAAACGAATCCTTTATAAACAAATTCAGAGGCCACAAGCGGATGCTTTCGGTAAAAAAAAAATTAAATTTAAGCTGTTAAAATTGACTTAGATCTACTTCCAATTCGGTACGTAGGTGGTTGGAAAAGACTGGCCGTACCAGACCAATTCCGTACCAATGTAAAACACCGAACATTTCCGGATTTTGCCCGGAAATCTTCGTAATTTACAATATAATCTTCGTAATTTACAGTATGGACAATATGTATGTCTTTAATTGGGAATTGATATTATTTACTTTTTTCTTTACCTTTGATTCGTGTGTTAATGAAAAACAAACAAATATTATTGTATTTTAAATCTGATGTCAAACCAATGCTTCCAATATAAATATGTACCTGATTTAGTCGGTGAATTTGTTTAATCCGTACCAATTTGTTTGTATTTAAATGGCCCATATTAACTTCATTTATTTTCATTATCTTAGAGCTATGTTATTCGATATTTTGTTTGGTCTGGAAAATGAAATAAGATTTGATTGATCAACATAATAATTGTCAGAACCTTTTTCATTGAACTCGTGTGCTTGGTTCATGTGTAAATTACATCTTTCTACTTGACATATAAACTAAATAAATGTCTAATCCTCGGATAATATAAGAAATAAGTACTTTTATAATACCTGTATTCAATATTGTTATAGTTAATTACCGAGATTTCCCAACCAAATCCGGAAATGTTCAGTGCTTTACGTTGGTACGGAATAGGTCTGGTTCGGCCAGTCCTTTGCCCACGACCATTCGGTACTGACTGAGGCTTGAGCATCACAGGCATTCATCAGTACAATCAACAATTGTCTTTATATTACGGTCCTTTAAATGTTATAGCCATTCAGTTGCAAATTCATTATCATTACGTCAACAATATAATCACCAATAGGCCTATTATCATATAGGCTTTAATTTTAGTCTAATCTATTTGACGTCTATATAATAGTGTCCTAGTAGAGAATCTTACTTGAGTGCTAATTTCTTATGGAATTTATTTAAGTCTCAGGCCATGATGAAATGACTTTGTGTGTTAAATAATACAACACGGATTGGAATATGTCAACTGATACAATTAAACTAAATTGGATCACATAACGACTGGTTTTGATATTAAAAACAAAATTAGTCGTAAGACCCAACGAAAGATCTAACCTGTCATGACGGGACAGTTAACGTCCTACGCAAAACTGCATATTTTCAAGTTTTCATTAAAATAATTTGCGAAAATATCTAATTGAGATTCTCTTTAAGTTTAATTAATGTTTAAATCATGGTCGGGGGCTTTACACGAGTTAGTGAAAATGATGTAAAGCGATCTATAGGCTGTAACGAGCTTTTTATCTTACACACGAGTTAAATAAATCAGCAACTTATGCTAAGAAAGAACAGAAAATCCATTTTGAACATATTAATTTTCGTCCATTTCCGTTCTTATGTTCATGACGTCATGTGGCAATTTTATGACATTCATACTGCATTTTTATCTAAAATATGACGTCATATAACCTTTGCGTCAGTATTCCGGTATTACATTTATACATGCAAACAGAGCTAAACAGAAACAGTTAAACACCCGATCAAAGATTCGGAGCTCATTTGCATAGTACTTAATAACACTACAGTATTGTTTGGGGCGCATGTTTCAGCCAAAGGTTTTTCTGCAGTAACTTGAGCAATTTAATTAATTCGTACATCAGTTAGATCTATATATCATTAAAACTGGCATTTTTAGTGGTAAATAAAACTACTTTACTTTTGAAAATCGGTTAAGAAATAAATATTTTACAGCCAAAGAGTTCATTATCTTTACGTCAACAATATAATCACTAATACTATCAAATAGACTTTAATTTTAGTCTAATCGATTTGACGTCTATATAATTGTGTCATATTAGAGGATCTTACATGAGTGCTAGTTTATTATGGAATTTATTTAAGTCTCAGGCCATGATGAAATGACTTTTTATCACATAACATGGCTTCTGGGAGTGCAATAAAGCCATGACTTATTTCTCGTAATCTAGTGTATTACAGATGCAAATGAGGACCGAATCACTGTGTTTGTATACAGTAAAACATGTAATCCCAATTGTTTCATGGTATATCATACGGTACGTTCAGACGCCTTAATTATTTATCATCATTTGAAATCTTACTTCATTAAATGAATGTTAGTAACGTTAAATTTGGTTTAAGGCGTCGCATTATTTGTAAGGCGAACGCATTTACAGTCGCGTAACGTAGCGACGTCATGTAACAACAAAACGACGTCATGATTTCTCTTACAAATTGCCGCCGTATATAAGGAAAATTGACAAAATTAATGTGAAACTATCACGTTGTAGGTGTGTTATGTGATAAACAGAATCTTACATTCGTGACTGTGTATTATCGACTTAAATAAACTCGTTGGATAAACTGATAGGATACTCGGCAAGAGCCTCATATCCTATCATTTTATCAAACTCGTTTATTAAAATCAATAATACACAGTCACTCATGTAAGATCCTCTATGTGTGTTAAAAAATACAACACGGATTGGAAAATGTCAACTGATATAAGTAAACTAAATTGGATCACATAACGACTGGTTTGGGTATTAAGACACAACGAAAGATCTAACCTGTCATGACCGGACAGTTAACGTCCTACGCAAAACTGCATATTTTCAAGTTTTCATTAAAATAATTTGCAAAAATATCTAATTGTGATTCTTTTTAAGTTTAATTAAGGTTTACTTCAGTAATCCTTCATATTTTGCTATAACACTTTCAGTGTATGTTAATTTACTAATTTTCAACAATTTAAAACCAGTTTTAGATAAAAATTCTAAATAAAAATATTTTTCAAATTTTTCATGCAGCCGAATTTTGCATTGAACCCATCAAAACCAGCTATCGCACATGAAAATTTTATTTCTCAACCGATTTTAAAAAATAAGGTATTTTTATTTACCACTAAAAATGTCTGTTTCACTGATATACAACTCATATAGGTAGTAGATTAATTTTATCTTAAAAGTCCAAAAAAACTTTGGCTGAAACAAGCGCCCCAAACAATAGTTGTATACGAAAGTTATGTAATGGCAATATAACATTCCCGTACCGTAGGTTGTGTGATAATGTCAGTTATAATCTGGTGTTGTGCATCAATAATCTTGATTGAAATTCAATATACGTAGAACAAATCATCTTTGCGAATCTCATAATCTAGTGGTCATCATAGCGGACCCCTATGATTAATACCTCGTCACTTGCTTTATGAATATTTGAACTATTATAGAGTATGCTAAATGATCTTTTCCATTCCATCTAGAGTAAATATATATATACATGCAACTGGGATATGCATGTATGTAGACCCGTTTCAGTACAACAACATATTTAACTACTTCAGATACACGCTGGTAGCACGTGCACTCACGAGCTGAATTAGTCTGATAATACTTAAGGGGTCTCAAATAACAAGATTAACAAGAAATTAAAGTTTGTACTGTTGTATCAGCAAGTAAATGCATTTGAAAAACACCGTAAGACAACGGTGCCGGTGTTCTTGGCTTAACACTCCGGTGACGGGTAATTTAAGTTTGTACTGTTGTATCAACAAGCAAATGCATTTGAAAAACACCGTAAGACAACGGTGCAGGTGTTCTTGGCTTAATACTCCGGTGACGGGTTATTTAAGTTTGTACTGTTGTATCAGCAAGTAAATGCATTTGAAAAACACCGTAAGACAACGGTGTCGGTCTTCTTGGCTTAATACTCCGGTGGCGGGTAATTAAAGTGTGTACTGTTGTATCAGCAAGTAAATGCATTTGAAAAACACCGTAACACAACGGTGCCGGTGTTCTTGGCTTAATACTCCGGTGGCGGGTAATTAAAGTGTGTACTGTTGTATCAGCAAGTAAATGCATTTGAAAAACACCGTAAGACAACGGTGCCGGTGTTCTTAGTTTAATACTCCGGTGGCGGGTAATTAAAGTGTGTACTTTTGTATCAGCAAGTAAATGCATTTGAAAAACACCGTAAGACAACGGTGCCGGAGTTCTTGGCTTAATACTCCGGTGGCGGGTAATTAAAGTGTGTACTGTTGTATCAGTAAGTAAATGCATTTGAAAAACACCGTAACACAACGGTGCCGGTGTTCTTGGCTAAATACTCCAATGGCGGGTAATTAAAGTGTGTACTGTTGTATCAGCAAGTAAATGCATTTGAAAAACACCGTAACACAACGGTGCCGGTGTTCTTGGCTTAATACTCCGGTGGCGGGTAATTAAAGTGTGTACTGTTGTATCAGCAAGTAAATGCATTTGAAAAACACCGTAAGACAACGGTGTCGGTGTTCTTGGCTTAATACTCCGGTGACGGGTAATTAAAGTGTGTACTGTTGTATCAGCAAGTAAATGCATTTGAAAAACACCGTAAGACAACGGTGCCGGTGTTCTTGGCTTAATACTCCGGTGACGGGTAATTTAAGTTTGTACTGTTGTATCAGCAAGTAAATGCACTTGAAAAACACCGTAAGACAACGGTGCCGGTGTTCTTGGCTTAATACTCCGGTGGCGGGTAATTAAAGTGTGTACTGTTGTATCAGTAAGTAAATGCATTTGAAAAACACCGTAAGACAACGGTGCCGGTGTTCTTGGCTTAATACTCCGGTGGCGGGTAATTAAAGTGTGTACTGTTGTATCAGCAAGTAAATGCATTTGAAAAACACCGTAAGACAACGGTGTCGGTGTTCTTGGCTTAATACTCCGGTGACGGGTAATTAAAGTGTGTACTGTTGTATCAGCAAGTAAATGCATTTGAAAAACACCGTAAGACAACGGTGCCGGTGTTCTTGGCTTAATACTCCGGTGACGGGTAATTTAAGTTTGTACTGTTGTATCAGCAAGTAAATGCACTTGAAAAACACCGTAAGACAACGGTGCCGGTGTTCTTGGCTTAATACTCCGGTGGCGGGTAATTAAAGTGTGTACTGTTGTATCAGTAAGTAAATGCATTTGAAAAACACCGTAAGACAACGATGCCGGTGTTCTTGGCTTAATACTCCGGTGGCGAGTAATTAAAGTGTGTACTGTTGTAACAGCAAGTAAATGCATTTGAAAAACACCGTAAGACAACGGTGCCGGTGTTCTTGGCTTAATACTCCGGTGACGGGTCATTAGTCATTTCTGAATACTCCAGTCATTGATCGTTAGCAAGCTATTGTTACGAATATGAATCGAGATGCTCGATCCAAAATACCGATATAGTCAACAAAAAAAAGAGTTAAACTTAGACAAATGTCATTATTTATTCTAGTCTTTTCTATTTTAATGGCACAATTTTTGTTGCGAAATGGTCAAAACTTAAATTACGATTTAAAGCACTATTTCTTCAGACGTATTTACACTGTATTAAAGAGGGAAGTGGAATTTTGACACTCTGTGACCTGTGTGAAAACCAATCATATATCGAGAAGTGTTGACGAAGACGATACTAATGAAGCGCCTGAAGACAGGCGCCTCAGAAAGGCGTCTGACTCATTTTGGATGGACATACGGAGGAACAAGTGTAATATCATATGCCCGCTCCACTTCCGGGATCCATAGCGGGGCTTAATATTAACTCTTTAAAATTGTATTATAAATGATTATGATTTCTAGTAGACCGGATACCTGCTTTTGCATCATTGTCGCTGACATTATCTTTGTATTTGCACAGTTGTAAATCATTCAATTGAAAATAGCACCTGTCACAATGACAGAATGACACATGTACTGGAAAAACACTGATCATTCACATGTGAAACGTCAAAAGGTGTATGGCCTCATTGTGTAACTTTTAATACTTACTCAACGCCAATTAGTGAACAAGAACAGATCGTTGGTATCGGTTCTGGCAAATTCCAACCTTTGTATCTGTTTTAATCAGAACCTGGTCCAATAAAATAGTTATACCTCGTGTTGGATGTCATTAACCATGTTCATTATTTAGTATAGCCATTATGAAGCTGAACGAAATACACAACGAAAAACCCCGTTTTATTATAGAGTCACGCCAAATATAGATCAATAGAAACAATAGATCAATGGAAACGGAAATGAAGAAACATTATTGAGACAATGGCCGACTAGAGTTGACGTGGAAGGTGAACGTAGTCAATTTATGACACTTTTTTATTATGATGAATCCAGAAATGAGATGTCAGTAAGCAAATACGAGAAGTCCCGCTATCAACTTATAAAGCGTCTCAGTGGCCGAATAATTAACGACGTTGCGTTGTAAACCTTCGCCTCTCACCGCTGCGGGTTCGAATCCCACTGCGAGCTCGACTGTAAGTGAGGAAGTGTCGATTCTTACGGATGACGGGAGGTGTACAGTACTGGTTCTATTCAGGAAAGTGGGTGGTCTGCCACCACCACAAACAATCGACCGTCATATATAACCTTACATGTGTTGAAAATGACTTAAAACACAATAGAAAACAAACAAACAAATCAACTTATAAAGACGTCTACCTAAATCATGGAAAGGTAGGTGACGTTAAATGTTTGTCTTTTATCTGGTCTTGTCGTCGTGCCGTCAACGGTTTATTCTCCTGTTGCTCTGGCTTCTAACATGGCATAGATACAAATGTAAAGACTTTCCTGTATTCATATATACATGACAATTTTTGTGTTTTACTTACATTGCCTATAAGTACATTGCCTTTTCTGGCTGGAATTTCCTTATTTACGTCGTCCTGTTTATTTGGGATGAAAATAGGGGGAAAATGAGGTTTGATGCACAACAGAACCTGGATTATACCCCCAGTGACCTTTTTTCACTGAACCTTCTAATGCAGTATCCCTGGCGCCAACCCGTTTATGTTTGTGTTGTCCCAAATATTGGTTCTATTTATCCTTGTAAATGTGTGTTTTTGAGTTGTGTGATCCTGCAGTTTCTGTTGACTTTTACCTCTACTTTTAGTATATACTGAAACGCAAAATAAACGCAACACGGGAATTTTCGCTATAAATTTCATACACTGCACACTTAATTCCAAATAATATTCCAAAATAAATCCCAAGATATTTTGTAAAAGAAAAACGTTGCAGTTAAAGGACATAACTGTGATGTTGTAGACGTTTTAATCAAACTACACCTTGTAACAAGAATGTTTAAGTTCCTCTTTGAAAAACTGAGCCAGTTCAATACTGTATTTAACGTAAAGAGTTTGCAAAGTTTTGCATCCTAAGTTTGCTCGCATGCTTGAGCCAAACGCGTACTCTGTCAGTAACGAAACTTTGAAGGAATACTATTTGCTGTATATTATGTGTTGTTTTAATATTTTCTTCCGAAAGAAAAGGTCTTACGTAACCATGTACCATTCGATTAACGGCAGCATATTGTACATACAGTATATAGAAGAAATTCCCGTGTTGCGTTTCTTTTGCGTTTTAGTATACATTTATATGCACAATCAGAGGAACCGATCAGAGGTATTCCGTAGTAGTCTCGTATAATATTTTTGAAATATTTTAACATAATATGGTTTAAAAATGCTGCCTTATATGCCTTGAACCCTTGAATTTTGTTTGTTAGTTGGGTGTTTAACGTCAATTTCCAGCACATTTTAGGCATCTGTAGTTTCTACTGTTTTAAAACGAAAGGATATATGTCATTTCACACTTTAATAAACGCGTTCATTTAAAAAACAGTAAATCTCGAACTACCCTAACTTTTATTTTTAATCATATTTTCTATTTAAACTTCATTTTGGATTTACTATCATATCGGGTGTTTAACAAAATCTTCATTTTAAATAATCACAAGCACGTGGTAATACATAGCAGGTCCTCGGACAGGGGATATAATATTACATGCCTACCCCATACTGACTGGCGGGTGCAAAGTATGTTTGGCCCTCCCAAAAATTAGTGTGTTTTTTATGATTTTTCGACCATAATTCTGCGTCATTCTGGTGTCATACATAGAGGATATTTGTTGTTTTGGAGTGAATAACATATTTTATTTCATGAAAAGTTTTCGCACTTCGAGATGTTACAAAATCTGTTATTTACAACAAAATAACACATTTTCTTTACATTTTATGTTTTTTTTAACACGTGGTGTAAGTCAGATCCCTTGTTCACGTTTTGTTCTATAACTTATATAACTTCTATAATAAAATGACACACATACATATAATTATGACCGAGTATTATGACAAATGGCTGTCGCTATATAGTTGTTGTTTTTTTATTTCAACAAATACAGTAGACCATTTGGTCCATGAGTATACAGATACACAAACAATTTTCAATTGCAGAGGTCGATGGCAGTAACAAACATCACATAGTATCAAATTTTGTACAATATACTAACATTCTAAATCAGTTTTAATTATGCTTTTTTTAAAAGTAGAAGTTTTTCTATAAACAATTGTTTAAAAGAGAAACATTCTTCCAATCCACGTGTCACATACAATAATATTGTTGTTAGAGTACCTCTTGGGAGAGTACTAGTTCTTTACAGTAGTAAGCTTTTCTGATGTCAACAGTTCTATAAATTTTGGAATATTTGGTCTTTGCCAATAGTATCGATTGATAAGTTTTGTTCTTAGTTCTTTATATAAGTACATTCCAATATAAAATGGTATTCGTCTTCTAGAACGTCACATATACAACATTTGCGCTCATTAATAGGAATACGGTGTGGCTTATGCCAACGACCTACTTCTATTTGTAACCTATGGGAGGACATTCTTAATCTAGACAGTACTACTCTAAATGTTCTTATTTGAACATTTTCTAGATATGATTTATACGAGAATACAAAAAAAAGTGAATACGTTTTAGCCCTCGAAGAATCCTGTATACGACAATTTCTATTTTATATAAAAGTGTCTGATAATCTTTGTTTAAAATTTGATATGAACATACTCATATTTCCAACCCCATGAAATATCCACACATAATCAAAACTCATGCTCTCTAACAAGCATTTTACTGCTGATGCCCAGTTTTTCTTATTAGGCCTCATCTCAATGTCACAAAGCATCATATTATAAACAGCTTTTATATATTTATTGCTTTCACAATTTAAAACTTTTAACCAGTACTTAATTACAGCTATAATTCTATGCTGTTTTAAAGGCGTCCTGCCTAGTTTACTATACACAAAATCATTTTGAGTGGATTTTTTAACCCCAAGTATACTTTTACAATAACTAAGATGTACTCGTTCTATTACGTTTGCATTTAAGAACCCCCAAATTTCGCATCCGTAATGTAATATTGGTTTTATTAGTGTATCAAATAAGTCAAACACATGCTTAACAGATAATTCCGTAAAATTTTGTAAATATTTATTAAGCTTAAAAATAGCTTTGCCTGCCTGCCTGCCCAGCTAACGTATCAAATGTTATAGAAAATGACCCACCTGTAATAAAAACAATACCCAAATATGTAAAATGGTTTACAATTTCTATATTTTTACCATCATACATAAAATGTTAATTTCTTGGTAATAATCCCCCACTTCTAAATATCATAATTTTGGGTTTTATGGTATTTACCGTTAATCTCCATTTATTGCAATAATCATGTAACTCATCTAATCCTTTCTATAGTCCTTGATCGGTATTAGAAAATATAACAATATCGTCTGTGTACAGAAGTAAAACATCTTCAGTAAACCAACGTCAATACCTTTAAATTCATTTCTTATGAAATAATCTTAATGTCATTTAAGTACATAGCAAATAAAAAAGGTGATAAACATTACCCTTGTCTTACCCTTAAGTAACACGAAAATTCTTCACTTAACTCATTATCGTATTTAACAAACGATTTCACTGACGTATACATAGATTTAATAATATTAAGCATTTCACCCCTTACACCAAATTTAATCAATTTTAACCACAAAATATCCCTCACGATGTAATCAAAAGCTTTTGTGAAATCTATAAACGCAGTAAATAGACGTTTTCCCTCGTTAATGGTATGCTGTATAATGCCGTGCAAAATAAAAATATTATCAACAGTTCCCATATTCCTTCTAAATCCAGATTGCGCTTCTACATACACATTATACTTCTCGGCCCAATCATTTAACCTATTGTTTAAGATTCGTGTAAACAGTTTGCCAAACGTACTTAAAAGTGTAATACCCCTGTAATTATTAACGTCATCAATACTACATGTTTGGTGTAATGGTACAATATAACCGTCTGTCCATTTATCTGGGAAGTAACCTACATTAAACACATTGTTGAATAATTTAAAAATATAAGGTAAAACAATTATATTATCAATGGCGTAGCGAAAAAAAAGCATTAATTATGTTATCGGTGCCCCCACTTTTACCCATTTTTAATTGTTTGCAAGCTTTAGTTATCTCATCAAACGATATCTCAATGTTTAATTCTTCAAACATTTCTTGTAATTCCCCATTTAAATAGCGTTCAGTGAATAATAAAACGTCATCATCCGGTTGGTAAAATACATCATTTGGATCATTAATAGCTTCAAAAATATCTTGCAAAGTGATCAACAGGTAACTTTTTTGATTTTTTTTGCGTTATGTTGCACCTTTAAGCATATTCCAGTATTGTTTTGCATTTTTGGAAAGCGCTTTTTCTAGTTTCTGAGTTTGTGTTTTGTCATACAAGTATTTATTTCGTCTAATAGAACTTTTATATTCTGTTCTTGCAAGCGTCATATTTACTCGATTACTATCATTTTTATCCGGTCTATATATATTTAACATATAAAATAAAATTATTTTCGTTTTAATTTACATGACTCATCAAACCACTTTTGATTGTTTAACATTTGTTACCCCCGCATGTGCGTTCTGTTTTATTCACCCTTTTCTTAAATATGGGTTCACATACTTCACTAATAATTTCATAGAATGCATCTAAATTAACATCCAGCTCATCCAACTTCAACTTCAACTTCAACTTCTTTATTTCACTTAGGTTCACATATATGAACAGCATAAGCAACATGTTACAAAATACATTTACATTTGAATATCTGATACTCTTCAGTTATATGACTCAGTTTCTCTCTAATATGTGGGTGGTTAAAACCATCAATATAATCTATCTTTTTATCATTATCGAACTTGTAAATAAAATTTATTTGTCTACCACTTAGATGTTCTACATCTTCTTCAATAACTGGTTTTACACTTAATGAAAAACTCAAAACACTGTGATGAGAGAGTAAAGTCGGTTCATGAATTTCAAAAGTACAGAATACATGGAATAAATTAAAAAGATCTGTTCTACATAAAACATAGTCTACTACACTACTTCCTTTATTTTTGATACAAGTATACCTTCCAATAAACTTATCTCCCCCTACCCGACCATTTTCTATCCTAAGTCCAGTATTTATACAATAATCTAACAAGTCTCTACTATATTCATTGCATATTTTATCTTCGGAAAAACGTTCGGCTGGCGTATCAACAACATGGTCATCTGGTAAAATATCAGAAATATGTAAAGAGTCATTTTCGACAAAGTCACAACGGTTTGCCGTTCTGGCGTTCATATCACCACATATAATAAATTACATTTATTGTCGGCCAAGTTTTCAGAAAGAATCATGTCATTCAAAACAGTATCGAAAATACTGTTATCCCTACCACTTCCCATAGGTATATTATAACATAAACATAAATAGACATCATCCTTTAAATTAAATAAAGCACCGGTTAATTTAACCAAAATTATCGAGTCATTAACTATTTTAATTAAGTTATCATTACTTACTAATCTGTTTGCAATATAAACAATTATTCCCCCAGAGTCCGTTTTGCTATTTTTGGCGTTTAGCGTTCTATTTAACACAAAGGCCACACAACCATCTACATCAACATCTGAAATTTCATTTGTCCATGTTTCTGTTAGTAACACAATATCATGATTATCAAAAATTATCAATCAATTCCGGTGATTCCAATTTATTATAACGCTTACCTCTAAGACCCTGTACATTTAATAATGCAAATTTAATCGTACTCCCCCACTATATCCTACACTGTATCATCAATGCTCTCATTTTCAGACTCAGTTTCCTGTGCATTCGACTGTTTATCTCTACCGTCACCTCCAGTTTATCTCCAAACAACTTTCCGCATACTCGGCAGAGTACTGAATCCATAATGTAACTGAAAAAATCCAGAAGTATACCGTAACTAAGGACATAAAACTATAACTAGTTAAACCCTTTCTCATTTCATTTCATTACCGGAAAAGAGTAAATGACGTAAGGTAAACAAGGGAAGTAACTATATATAAAAATCTAGATTCATTGTATCCTTTCCATGTTTGTCTTTACTGTATATAATGAGGTGATCGTTATATAGCGAAAGCCATTTGTCATTATACTCAATCATAATTGTATGTATGTGTGTCCTTGTATTATAGAAGAATATGACATACCCCACGTGTTAGAAAAATCATAAAATAAAAAGGAAATGTGTTATTTTGTTGTGAGTAACTAACATCTCGAAGTGCGAAAATTTTCTCACTTCTCGATGAAATGAAATATGTTATTCACTCAAAAACAACAAATATCCTGTATGTATGACACCAGAATGATGCAGAATTATGGTCGGCACATCGCAAAATCAAAAAATAACACACTAATATTTGGAGGGCCAAACATACTTTGCACCCGCAGGTCAGTATGGGGTAGGAATGTAATATTATATCCCCTGTGCGAGGACTTGTCTTGTATTACCACGTGCTTATGTTTATTTAAAATGAAGACTTTGTAAACATCCGATATGATAGTAAATCCAAAATGAACTTTAAATAGAAAATATGATTTAAAAATAAAAGTTAGGGTAGTTCCGAGATTTACTGTTTTTTAAATGAACGCGTTTATTAAAATGTGAAATGACATCTATCCTTTCGTTTTAAAACAGTAGAAACAACAGATGTATCAAATAATCAAAATGAATACATCCCGAAGTCAGAATGTTGCGAAAACTGAAACTCTCTGTTTCATGTGTGTACCTTAGCATAAGAAATACTGGTGTGTTCCATAGCATTACGCCAATTGACTATTCTCTTGCAAAATAAACATCAGTTTGCAAGACAAACAATTGTGAAAGTCATTTGACTTGATAAGTTATGTATTCGTGATCTTGAAACTATATGAAATGTAGAAAATTGTATATTTGGTCATTTCTGTTTATAATTCGAAGTATAGTGTGTTCCATACCCACCGGAAAAAATGATTAAATCGATATAATCTACAGGTTGGCAAGAAATTATCCCGAGATAACACATGCCGAGGATTGTTGACCCTCAGTAGGGGAATGTGCAAGTTACCGAAATAAATTCGGTTCATTATAACCAGAGTTATCATTCAAATAGTAAATCGAGTCGACAGATATTGCTTACCTTTTTCCGTGTTCCATAGCGTACATACCACGTAACTATGACGTACGTTGTCCACCGTGAATTTGTGCTTAGTACATCCTACAAATCGAAATAAATACATGTTCAACAATATGTACTTTTACAACAACATTGTTGCTTTATTACAATGATATATAGAGAATTATCAACAGTCTCAGTGTTATACGAAAAATATGTCACGAGAACACCTTGTGATTCGGTTAAAAAACTCGTTCTTTAATTCGGTTAAAAAACGAGTTCGGAGAACCAGTTTTTTAACCGAATTACAACGTGCTCGATTGACATATGTTTTTTGTATCACACCGAGTCTCGGTTATTCTATTTATTATATACCTATCAGTGATTTGTTAAGGATATTTAATTGAAAATACTCACCCTAACCCCCCCCCCCCACCACCACCACCACACCCACCCCCCCCCCCCACCCCCACACACACACACACACACACACACCTCACGTCCCCACACAACGCGCCCTCGCGTATGAATACATTTGGCAGATTTTGAAATAAACACTGGTGTGACGATATCACTTTTGTCTGATACTAAAAATATGTCACTGAGAAATCCTTATAAATCACTGATAGGAATATAATAAAACCTGTTGCATGGCAGTTATGTTGATTAATAAACATGTCATTTGGCTGATGTCATGAATACATAAAAGAAAATGTAAAAGTTCAACAGGAAATGTAACAGTCACAGAAAGAAGCCATCTTAAACACGCATTTCGAACATCAAAGAAAATAATGTTTAAATGGTGCATTAAACTTCACCCTTACCGATACATAAAGGAATTCCGCCAGGTTACATTGTATAACGAACTAGGCAGCATTGATAAGACAATATTAGTAAAATACAGCTGTGATCATAAATTAATATAAACAAGAGGCCTAAAAGAACGTTATTCAATCAATCAGGGGACATAACTTGGCTTTCAAGTGTTGTTGGTTACTGAACTTGTTTTTTTTATATAAACCTTCTGACCACATTTGATAAAGATAAGATGGAAAAGAAATAGCTTGATATTTAACAAAGCAAAATATGGCGTTTTTCAATAAATCAAGAGTCTATTTCTGTATTTACTAATACGGTATAATTAGTTTTTGAACTTTCTGAGCTTTGATTTATATCATATTTTAGCCAATTTTGGTAAAGATCGGATGCAGGCCATATCGTTTTAAAAAGATAAAAGTTAGCGGACGACGGTCGCATGACGAACAACTCGTCATTCCATAAAACAAAAAAAAACATAGAAACCCTAAATGATGTACCCAATGACTTCGGAGAAGCCAGATCAACTAGAGAACGCGGTTAAGGTACAATAAGACAAGATTGAAGAGAAACATTATAAGGTCCCCAATCTACCAGGTCATTTAAGAGGAAGGCCTACTGACTATAAATGGGTCAACTATGTGGGTAAAAATGTAGTGCGTCGCAATATAAATGGGTCAAGACCCTTTTTGAATTTCTTAGCATTTGTTTTTATAAATATTGTATAAAGAGATAATATTAATTTTAATATATATTAATATTCATTATATATTAATGATACTCGGCTAAATGTATCATATATCAATCGATATCGCATGCATTTCGATTTATTTAATGTTAAGAGCGTTTCAGTGTCAGTAAGTCTTACTAATAAATTTCTATTATGTTGCTTAACAGGCGGTATAATTAACTATATGGATTATGGATCATATAGTTAATTGCCATATTGCCGGCAATCGCAAAGTCGGATAGAGTTTCAAATCGGTTCCTATTTTAAGCGCTGACAAAAATCTAATTTTTTTTTTAATTTTACTTATAGATATGCATATTGATTTGATATTACAAACACTTAGTATGTTAGGATGTTCAGATATGGATGCAGATTATGTCTACCTTTCTATTCAATATTAGTGGAAAATAGACGAGTTATTGTCTGTAAACGTAGGAAGGTTTACATAATAAGCAAGATGTACACATTATCAAGCCAAAACTCGCTCCTTTGCACCTACTTTTATTTTTTTCGACGAGGATACCGTTTAAATGTATAACAATTTGAGAACAAAAGTCTGAAATTTCAGACTTGTTCTTCCAATGTATCTCCTTTTAAATATGTATTAATATCTCGTTTACTACAGGGTGGAAAACTCTGAAATTTCAGAAAAATAGACCTATGTGCAAAGGAACGAGTTTTGATTTGAAAGTGTCTTGTGTAAACCTTCGTAGTTTACAGGCAATAACTCGTCTATTTTCCACTAATATTGGTTTGAAACATAATGACATACTATGCATACATAACAACATTCTAATGTACTAAATGTTTTTAATATCTATAAGTAAAATAAAAACAAAAATACCTACAATTTCGTCAGCTCTTCAAAATAGGAACCGATTTGAAATTATATCCGACTTTGCGATTGTCGGTTCTACGGTGTGATCTATATTCTGCTAATTGAGAAATGCTCATCAAGGTTTCATCAAGAGATTATCTTAGTTTTGTTATATCTGCACCGGTTGTCAGTGATTCCCTAATGGTATCGTTTTATCACGGCTCATCAGCAAGTTAAGATATGTTTCATCCGCTCCGCTCCTCCACATAAGTAGATCTTATATCCGGAATCATTCATCACTAACCCGAGGGTCCGCTGTCTAAAATCACAATCCGACGAACGAAGTAATGAGAGAATTGCATAATCAAACCTGGTGGATGGGACTAAGTCCTTACGTGTTGATGATATGTGCAGACTCACTTATCTCATCAGAAGAGAAATGAGAATGCATTTAGATGTCATGCTTCATAACATGTTGCTAGTCCATCGGAGTCCTCTTTGATGCCTTGTGCTCAGTTTCTCGTTGAATAATCTTAATATTTGACGCTCTATGGCTAATAAAATACTAAATCTATTCAACCGTTATTAATTGTTATATTCTAGTAAAATGATCAATCACGTAAGGGCCTTTATAGACACACTGCATATAAAAGAGATTAAAGATAAGCAGTACTGACCGTTCCAAGTAGGTAACCCTGTCATCACCACTGTCCGTGTTGTGTATTGTCCTCTTCATTGTATACTTAAATTCCTTCCTTTCTGTTTGTGGTGCAGTGCGGACCTATGCTACCATTGCATTTGGGTGCTGTGATTTCAAAACGTCCATTCCCCCTTATTACCCCCCCCCCCCCCCACCCCCCCCACCCCACCACCACCACTACCACTACTTTGGATATTTTGACATTTTTTAATTGGGTATTTAAGCTGCTTATATGTAGCTCTGCACACAAAATTTTAAAGAGGAACATGGCACTATGGTTATCAAACATTGAAATAATTAGTTATCTAGTATCATGTTGAAATGGAACCTGCTTTCATATAAATATTTTTTTGTTGATTTTTCGGTTTATGTCGTTTTCAACACTATCTGTAAATATATTATTGGTGCAATGTAATCAACAGTTTATACTATACACAAAGACGTTGCTTTATATTATTCCTATAACTAATGTATCACTGAAGGTGATAAATAACCCCCACCCCACATACATTTGTTTTAGTAAGATCAAGGGCAATAACTCTGCATGGTACTGAGTGAGTCGCACCAAAATGATGTCATTTACACTTCATGTTTATCTAGTCTTTTTTTGTTGTTGTTGTATTTAGGGCAGCTAAAAGTAGCCGATCAGCTTACCAAAGTAGGAGGGTACATCACCCGCCTACCGGCTATAAGAGAAAGCCCTGCACATATATACCGAAATGTTCGTGAAGGGGAGGTAACTCCATACAGAAGCGAAATGTACCTATTGTTTTTACAAATATTTCTTTTAAGTTGTTTTTTTGTGATCGACAATTCAGTTCATATTTAACTGATTAAAGTAAAACAAAACATTTTAAAGGGTGTCATGAAACCTTTAAGTGAATAGAAATGAAATTCAAAACAGAATAAAAACTGAGAGACAAACATCTTCAATACATTTATCTGTAATGCCGTGAAAGACAATTTTTAAAGCGATTTCCATTCACCCCACCCATCAAAATAGCATATAACAACCAGGTACAACTAGTTTTAATTCCGTCATTGTGGACATAATGGGTGTGTGTTACTGTTACAAAATAATATAAAACCCATATTAACTACTATTATGAGTTATTGACACTGGTGGCAAACAGTCATTTCTCCATAAAGAAATCATCTATCAAGCATTAATACATCAAATAATCATATTAAACCGAATACTGAACGAAATCGCTCGATTTAAAGAAAAACCTATTAGTCAAAATGTTGAAGCAAGTTTTCTAGCCTCGATCGTCATTAATGTTAGTTCATATGCCTCATTCCGAAATGGGGAATACATTAACAATCAATTTTTATTGTTAGGTACTCGGCTTTACTTTAGTTATTCGGTACAAGAAAAATTGATGCACAGCATCAAGTCACCGCAGAAATTTTTGCATTTAAAAGATTAACCAAATAATACAGAAAAAAAGCAGAATGCAGCAAATAAGTATAGTACATGTAGTGCAAGTTATGATAACACTTGTTCGGTATTACTTAAGGTCTCACTATACAGTACACTTTTACTATGTTGGCCTATATGAATAAAGTTTACTGGGCCATTTCGAACCTAAAATTTCCAAGCTAAAAGTCACTTATTTATGAAACACAGTCATTTGCCCTCGCAAAAATGTACAAAATATGGTACGTTGACCAGGTTGGTTTTTTTTTAAATTGGAGTGGTGGCATCCTTTGCACTATTTTGGGCTTTTACTCCAGAGTTTGTACAAGAATTCCTACACTGCTTCAACCCCCATAAAACTGTCATATTCTGGTGTCAGTGTCGTCTAATAGCTGCACATCCAATTTCAGACTCTGTTCATCTCACCTGCAACAGCAATACATATATCTGTCAGCAGTTATTAAACATATTTAAAACCGAACAACACACTACTACTTTTTATGGCGCAACTTTCAAGGGAGCTAACTGTATAGTGAGACCTTAAATAGAAAGTGCAGACTGTATTGTGCCTATACCATTAGGGTATCCTTTTGGTTTAATTGGTGGATGGACTATAAACATTAATTTAAAGGTAGTTATTTAATGAAAACAAAAACGAGAGATTATGCTTAACACTTAACAAACAACCGAGAAAATGAGCTGCACAGTATTTGTTTAATTATATCGTACATTTGTATTAAAGTTACACGTCCAAAACGCTGAGCCACGAAAGAGAAAAGAACATCCTAATAATTTGAGAAACGTGGAAACATATACAAGATTAATGTTTGACATGGTGAGCTCCACACACAAACACGCACACACGCACACGCACACACACACACACACACACACCTCCCCGACCCAAAACTGTGTATTGCAATAAAAACAAGGTTTGTTCATGATCTATTTGTTCATTGGTATGAAAGTTCTTTAATACGAACAAAACCATTAAGGAACAAATTTTCCTGTTATTGAAAATAACTGATTTAAAACAAATTCCTACCGACCTACTTTAATTTTATTGATTGATGAAATAAAAAAAAAGGAAAGTAACCAGGAATCGAACCCTTGATATCGTGCATTGAAATCAAAACGTTCACTAAGGGCAGCTCTACGAAACTCTAGACCACGGCGGAATGTAATATCGGTGTGTCAAATTTATGTTATTATTCTTCGTTCTCTAAAGTCAACATTGCACTACGTGACCCCGTAAGCGTTAGCTAAAATGATAAGAAACGAAGTCTTCCAAAATCATGGTAAACGGTAGCAATCGGAACATCTCGCCTATTGGTCTGGAACCCTTCCTCTACTGCGCTCTCTGAGAGTAGCGAGCGCAGTAGGGGAAGGGTACCAGACTACTCGCTGATATACTATCTCCGTAGAATGGTCCCCGATTGTCCTTGACACCTCACTAATGTTCGTCGCCAATAGTTAGATTGAGCACCAGTCTACTATCTTTTCAATACATACCTGACTCGATCTATCTTGATATATTACAGTTCTTTACTTTTCATTACTATACTTCAACAAAGTTATTAAATGTGCATCGTTGGACTCGTCTGCTACTTTTTTATACCACAGTTTGTGATATGTATATTTTTGAGTACCTTTTTTGCATAACTTTCATTAATGGCTCAACAGATTTTTAAAAGGGCATAAATGCCCTGTTTTGCGAACAAATATGTCACTTTGGTTTTACAAAATTCAGAAGTAACTGCAAAACTCGCAAATTTGTACAGTTTTTAAAGAAATTGGCATCAATATCTCGACAGGAATCTTTTAAAAAGACATATTTGCCCTGTTTTGGCAACACATATGTGCCTTTGCTTTTTCAGGCCCATAATCTATGTTTTAGCAACATTTTATGTTATGCAAGACTGTTTCATTGTTATTTGTAATGTACATGCATGTTCATTAACCAATAAATACAACAACTTTCACCTTTATGTTTATCAGACATACCAAATAAAAAAACTTATTACCACAGAATAAATTTACCCACAGAATGTTTATCTATCACTCTGTCATTGTCACTATTGTCTTCTTATAACTTAAAACTTGCATACAAAAAGGTCTAGAACGACGCTTTTTTGAAAGCTAAAACTTGTATTATATTCAGTCAGTAAGTCAAGACCAGCAGCTGATTGGTGACGAATACGTATTGTGGGAAACCGGCATAGAAATAACCGCGAAATGTATTGCACTAGTATTGATCATCTTCGACGCTTGATTGTAAATACAAACGTGTGTCTTGAAAACAAGCAAGCGTCGCAGATGATCTAGACTATCTCAAACTTGTCGCCAGATAATGGGGTGTCGTCATTTTGTTTTGAAAATGACGATGGTAGCAAAAGACCTAGGTAGAACCTATGCCTAAAAAATGACCCATACTACTCTCCCTAACATTCACACATTCCTGGGCAGTGGTCTGAGTTTGAAGAATGAATCGTTTGACATCTTGTGTATCTTTTATGGACGAGTCTATATCCTACTCAAAGTACTCACCTGAAAATATGTCAATGCAGTACTATTCTCACTGTTTTGTGTATTTCACGCTTGATTGGTGATACGCTTGATTGGTGATACTGTTGAACTGTAAAAAAAACAGTTTAAATAGTCTGCTCTGATTGCATGCACACATTTATAGCTTACAATTGGATGTGTTTTCTTAGAAATAAAACATAATGCTTGTACCACTGACGACGATGATTATGTTTTCTTTATACTCGCCATGTTTGGCGAGCTTTTCGATAAATGATTAATGTGTCGAGTCCAGTTGATTCTGGTTAGTTGTTTCATCTCGCTAAGTAGATTGCTGGAGAGACGTCGAGCTGAGTAGAAGATTCCTATCGAAGATGATTAATTGTCCGAAGTTGAAATTGAACATGTTGGCCAATCGGATTGCCTGCATAATTGTGACTAGGTAAATCCGATTGCCGGCTCGAAATCGTCTCATTACGTGGTCCCGCCTTAATTCCATTAAGCGATGGGAAGGTTTATATTAGCAGGATTTTATAACAGATATTTCGACAATAAAACATGTTTAAAAACATTTTTTACTGAAAAAAATAAGGTAACCTGTTTAAAATTACCTAATTTTAATTTTACTATAAAAACTTTTAAAGACGAAATTAAGATTTAATTTCATACACCAGCCAACCCCCTTTTCGCTTCTTGGAGGAGGGGTTGGATGGGGTATGAAAGTTAATACTCGGACCACGTAATGTCGGCCAAACAGGAAACAGAGGATTAATTGTTGCAAATACGTCAATCCCCTAGCTCGTGGAGTCCAGTTTGATGAATTTTAACGGGGTGATGGCTCATCGAGATATCACATTGGTCGTAGAAATGGTAGCTACCCGCGCCCACGACCAGTGTACATCTAGCAGGGATGTTCCAACGCCGATGTTCAGTCTGTGGTGGTTCTTCGTCCGTCATAGGTCCCCCTGTGACAGGTGATATCTCGCCGAGTCCGGCATCGTCAGTCCAATAGGAAGTTTAAGCATCCCTCTTTATTGCCACATTAACATCTTAAAAACAGGATACAACTTTTAGAGACGTGTGTGAGCACAACTACCCCGCCCGATCACTCATTTCAGACAGCGGCACGCCGTGCGGGGGCACGTGGTTTCTGACAGCCGGAGGACGTCCTGTCTCTCCGGTGGTCTGGACTAGAATATGAATGCTATACGACTGCGAACTTAGGGTTGTGTTAAGTACTTTGAATTAGTGTAGCTTTCGATTTTCCTAATTCTAAAATATACCAACCAAAAGTATTGTGACATCATGTTATACTACCATTATCACTAGAAAATAAATTTCCGAAATATTTAATGTTACAGTTTCTCGAATTTCAAACAATATTCAATTAAAAAGGAGGTACTTTAGTATTATCCATGTTTAATTTTATTATAGACAGAACATCTGCAATAAATGAGTCAAATTGTGATGTTGTTTTTTTGTATTAGTTCCTACAAGTTTATATCTTTATATCTTTAAGCTGACTTTGATTTCTGTTATGTATTTTATCTGCACATTTTATGTTTTTATACAAAAAGAGAGTAACTATTAAAATAACAATTTAAACTCAAACAAAAAATAATATTTTACAAACTATTGGTCAAAACAAAATACTAAACACACAATTATTCTAAAATATATTTCAGCTAAGAAAATAATTTTAATATAAAGGTTAGTAATTAATAAAAATAAAATCAGTGTATACCAAGTTATATGAAGAAAAGAAATGAAGAAGATGACAGTGTTATTGGAATTTGGTATTTCCCTCGTACCCAACTGGCGACGCAGGAAGGAAAATATACAGTTTATTATCATCATGTTACTGTTTCATTTCAGACATATTACCTCGCCCTCCCCAGGCAAACGTCCAAGTTTGTAATAATAAAATCGTTTGATATTTTGTTTGTCTTGCATAGACGAATATATATAGTAAGTTCTGCGCAAATCTATGGAAAATCACAGAATAATTGTTTTTTGACATTCGCTCAGTGGTAATGGAGATATGGTTACGGACGGACGGGCTGTCGGATAAACGGAGTCGTAAACAATATCCCCTAACGTGTTTTTTTTTAAAGCATAGGGATAATAACAAGGATAAAATTTAATAATCATTTGTAGACAATATGGGTACCGCTTTGGGCCATGCCTCTTCGGGTTTAAATAAGGTTTGATAGAGCACCAAATCTCATTATTACCTTACTGTCATCCCAATAAAATGAGACAGTGTAAATAAATCCCTACTAGGATGTATTCTCGAACACACTAGGCGGCATTTATAGGAAGCCAGTAAAACACGAGGATGACCATGTATATATGAATATAACAATCAAAAGGCTAGAAAGACACGAAGCAAGTACTCGGTGACTTGGCAGAAGACATAATAACAAGAGTATACCTCATTAAGAGCACATCAAGACAAGATAAAAGGCAACTATTAAGTATTAACTTTCTGTTTGTGATTCGGTAGTATCGTATAGTACACAATCTGTCCGGTCATTACACAGTCAAAGACAAAAGCATTTTTTTCTGTATTCATTAAATTTTATGAAAACTTTATGTTTATTATGTTAAGATCAATAAGGCAAAAAGTGTTACAATAAAATACCAGGGCGAATTATGACATTACGTGTTCTCAAATGAATTTAAGACAACGTTTTATGTTTGCCTTCAATCATAGTACCTGGCTTAAAACCACAGCGTATGTTTTGGCACTGACTTTTCCAAGGCGGTTCTACTTTGTCGTTATCTGTGTGGTGTGGCATACTAGGATTCTATTTATCGGTGTTTCTGTTGTTTGTTTTGAATGTGTGTTTTTGGTTAAATGCGTTTTCTGAATTCTAGATTTCCTGTTCGATTATTGCATTTGCTTTGACGGTAAAGTATTTGTCTCTATTATGGATTCAATCAGGCATTTGTTCAGCATGATAATGGCTTGTTTTTATCTTAAAATTGATACCGATATTTACAAGTTAATTGTTAATCTGTGTACGATTGAATGTTGTGTAACGGCTCATCAACACAGTATAGGTTATTTAGAGCCGCCCCAGAGAGAGGGGAAAGATACATAGGAATCCGGGAACCGTGCCCTACTCTTATTATCGAATAGATTTCTCTGGTTCTTTAACGTGGTTGGAGGATAGACCGATACACGGGACTTCACGGTTTACGTCCCCATCCGACGGACGAGGCTAAGGGAAAGTGTCTTGCCAAGAACACACCGACGAAACTCAGTGGCACCAAGGAGGATTGAACCCGGGGCCCCCGGTTACAAATCCACAAATCCACCGCGCTACCGACTGCGCCACGCCTATGAAACGGTATTGAGAATACTAGTTCTTAATATTAGTGCCTTTTTAATGTATATTGCGATAACTTGTGTAAACATGATTCGTTTTCGTTTTTGACTGCATTAAATCTAAAGATATAAACACGCTATGTCTGACATAATATTGTCTTTTAATAAGACTCTTTTTAAAATCAATTAATATGGGCAAATAAGTATGAAATGACACTCACCGTCTAAATATGTGGTACTAAAACATTGGCAATACAATGGCAATTCAATTTTTTTCTTGGAATTCTATTTCTAGAATATTTTCCAGTTTGAATTCGTAAAGAGTATGCTGAAATTCTAACTCGTGTTATAAAATACTTAGAGTACGTGGCAAAATATCCAGGTACGCTTCATCAATTAAGTTAAACTTGAAATTGTTATACAATTCAAGGACACCACTTGAATCCTTTTTCGCAACCAAACTTCGAATAAAACAATCTCTTAGTCGTTGTTTAAATATGAAATACAATGTTTTACATTTACAGTACTTCTATTATTCCGTGTATTTGCATTACCGTTTTCACACAAATACCTTTTACATTTGAAACCCAGTTCCTTACCCCTTTGTTAGAATCATCTAATGATTGTTTATAATGATGTTTAAATAATGTTTTCAGTATTCAACAATATATATTTAACAATACGCAAATAGCGAGAAATATACAAAGGATATCTACAAATATGAAGAATTGTATACGAATATAAAGAAACAGAAGAGAAGGACTTAATTTCAAAATAAATAAGCCATAGGCCCATGTGATCATATAATATATAAACATTACATTTTAAAACACGTAGCAAGATTCTTACATGCATGTATTAACAAATATCAGATAAAAAATAAACAGTTAATCTTTCTGTGTACTTCTTATTAGAGAACATAAAAAAGTGTAAAAATTGTGAAAGATATAAACACGTCAGCATTTCCATTTTAGATTTCACGGACAAGGTGATTAAACATATAGCTGATGTATACTATATAATCACATCCATGCTATGCATATATAAGAACATACACATGTAATTCAAACACAATCAAGAATGCTCGATTTGCATGTTCAGCATGGCAAACCACTACACACACAAGTACAGGACTATGTGAAAGAAAAAATATTACAATTACACACACTACATTACAATTGAGAAGGAGGATATGAGACATGGAATTACAATTACACACACTGCAATACAATTGAGAAGGAGGATATGAGACATGGAATTACAATTACACACACTGCAATACAATTGAGAAGGAGGATATGAGACATGGAATTACAATTACACACACTGCAATAAAATTGAGAAGGAGGATATGAGACATGGAATTACAATTACACACACTGCAATACAATTGAGAAGGAGGATATGAGACATGGAATTACAATTACACACACTACATTACAATTGAGAAGGAGGATATGAGACATGGAATTACAATTACACACACTGCAATACAATTGAGAAGGAGGATATGAGACATGGAATTACAATTACACACACTACATTACAATTGAGAAGGAGGATATGAGACATGGAATTACAATTACACACACTACATTACAATTGAGAAGGAGGATATGAGACATGGAATTACAATTACACACACTGCAATACAATTGAGAAGGAGGATATGAGACATGGAATTACAATTACACACACTACATTACAATTGAGAAGGAGGATATGAGACATGGAATTACAATTACACACACTGCAATACAATTGAGAAGGAGGATATGAGACATGGAATTACAATTACACACACTGCAATACAATTGAGAAGGAGGATATGAGACATGGAATTACAATTACACACACTGCAATAAAATTGAGAAGGAGGATATGAGACATGGAATTACAATTACACACACTGCAATAAAATTGAGAAGGAGGATATGAGATATGGAGTTACAATTGCATTCGATCAGTTCATTGTCAATGTTTTCCTTGTTTCAGTAGGTTTAAAAATATACACACTTAAATTTTTTAATTTCCTGTTCCTTTTTTGCTGTAAAAAAAGTTATTTTAATTTGAACATGCTCGGTCTATTCCAAGTACTTTTTAAATATATATTTCGGATGTATTTAAACAGATCTTAATCTATAAAAAATTCGTCTTCAGTATTGTTGCAAATAATACATATTAAATCTTCCTATGGTATATTTCTAGGTCTATGCCACCTACCAGCCTCTATAACAAAGGTGTAAGACGAGACAACTAATATGCACATTCTAAATTTGGGTATGTCTATGCAATTAAGAAATGATTGAAAATCAAAATAAACAATTTCTTTAAAAAAAAATCTCTCCAGGAACTTTCTAAATATTTATTCCAAGCCTGTATATTATTGTCATTAAGTCTTTTTTAAACATACCTAGAAATATCCACATCTCCAACACTCGTAATTAATTATTGACGATAATAATTGCGAACTATGGTTACTCTTGATACTCCTGGTTGTGTAAATAGCAGCATCTGTTTTATGTTCTTTATAAATAAGTTTGCAATATTTGTTTACACAACTTAAAACAGATGCTGATATTTACCCAAACATTCATGCAAATGGCGATATTTGTACAATCCAAATAAATCTTCAGTTATTGCATGATTTTAATAAAATGGAACGGGTGGTAGTTGTTAAGTTTTCTAAAGTATTTTAATTTAGACTGCCTGCGATACTATATTGAAAATGATATGTACAAGAGTGGAGTCTTTGGTTTAAAACAAATGAACTCTTTAACAACCACACCAGATTTAGACCACCAAATAGGATGTGATGAATGATATATTGCTGATATTTGTAATATATCATGTCTTGAAAAACTGTTGCCTCATTGAAAGTTGTGTGGCAGCAATCCTCGGTAAATTAGATATTTGTATATCATAGCCACTGTTATTTAATAAATGATGTTGACCAAATGTGGTACCCGAGCAGGAATAGGGCCATTGCTTTTTCAGACAGAGGGGTAAACTCCTTCTGAATTTATGTTCAATGTGTCATTTGTGTCCTGTTCAATGTGTCATTTGTGTCCTGTTCAATGTGTCCTGTTCAATGTGTCATTTGTGTCCTTTCAATGTGTCATTTGTGTCCTTTCAATGTTGTCCTGTTCAATGTGTCATTTGTATCCTGTTCAATGTGTCATTTGTGTCCTGTTCAATGTGTCATTTGTGTCCTTTCAATGTTGTCCTGTGCAATGTGTCATTTGTGTCCTGTTCAGTGTGTCATTTGTGTCCTGTTCAATGTGTCGTTTGTGTCGTGTTCATTCAGGTGCTACTTAAGTAGTGGCAGAAAATAATGATTGTGTCGCCAGCGAAAACAAATGGAGGGTTTACAACATAATTTGCAGTAACTCTGCAGTAGGTGAGAAGGTTCTTGACCCATGCTGCATGTTTTTATCTCGATGTACTGCATTACGTGTTCTCGCCTTAATTTCATTAAGCGATGGGACATTTATATTAGCAAGAATGTATAATGGATATTTGGACAAAAAAACAACAACATTTAAAAACATTTTTACTGGAAAATGCGATAACCTGTTTAAAAGTACCTATGAAATATTTTAATTTTACAATATGCAAACATTTTAAGCCGAAATTAAGGTTGCATTTCATACCCCAGCCAACCCCGTTTTCGCTTCTTGGAGAAGGGATTGGGTGGGGTATGAAAGTTAATACTCGGACCACGTAATGTGAATGGAGAGTGCACGTGGGCGTGGAATGTTCATTCCATGGTCGCCATAATGACTTGTTTGTGTTGGTACCTCGTAAAACCCAGTTAAATTCAGCGCAACATGATAACGTTTAATGATTTGTGTCTGTGTGTACAGTTATCTTGTTAGTTTAATAGTGGGCGTGAGAGGTGTTGCACATTATATTACTTCTCATTAACAGACTCAATAAAACTGCTACTGCTACTGCTCTACTTCTCTCTTGTTTTTGATTGTTGCGTCCAATGAAACC
>JAWPHD010018231.1:0-40844 GCA_037043455.1 Cyrtodaria siliqua | reverse complement strand
TACACTTAATGTTTGTACTTAATGTATGTACTTCATGTATTTAATGTAAAATATGCATGTACTTAATGAACTTAATGTAAATATGTATGTACTTAAAGTATGTACTTAAAGTACTTAATGTAAATATGTAATTTAATATACTATTATGAAATATGTATATACACTCAACTGATATGAAAACGCAACACGGGAATTTCCGCTATATATTGTATATACTGCACACTTAATTGCACATAATATTCCAAAGAAATCCCAAGATGTTTTTTAAAAGAGAAAGGACACAACTGTGATGTTGTAGACGTTTTAATCACACTACACTTTGTAACAACAACTTCATAAATGTTGAAGTAGCTCTTTGAAAAATTGAGCTAGTTCAGTACTGTATTTAACGTAAATAGTTTGCAAAATGTTGCATCCTAAGTTTGCTCACATGATTGAGCCAAACGCGTACTCTGTGAATAATGAAACATTGAAGGGATACTATTTGCTGTATTTGTTGTTTTAGTATTTTTTCCAAAAGGAAAGGTCTTACGTAGCCATGTACTATTCGATTAAAAGCAGCATATTGTACATACAATATATAGCGGAAATTCCCGTGTTGCGTTTTCATATCACTTGAGTGTATGTATGTATGTATGCAATCATTTATAGATTCCGTTTGCTAATGCGTTCGATTGGTGGATTACTAGTAGTGCATTTATAACAAATTATGAAAATAACAATGAAATAGGTATTACCCTAAGCTAGGGGCGCGCGAGGTGTTTGCACCTTATATTACCACTCATGTTGGTTGCCTCTCACCCCTCCCACCCCACAGCCCCCCACCCCAACAACTCCACCCGACGAACTGCCTTCTCAATATTTAATGACATTCAAACTAGCGTTTGTTTACTGATGTTTGGCGGCTGCAACACTTTGCTTTGACTACAAATCAGCAGTGTACTTACTGTTCCTTTAGGATCGTTAAGCCCAATCGTGTAAAGTAAAATACTACTTCAGCTTGAGGTCTTGTTGCACCTGAAATACCTTTCATGAACAGATTAAAACGAAACGAGTTTGCTACATCTCTCTCTTGTTTGCTACATATCTCTCTTGTTTGTGTGTGTTGTTTGGAAGGGATCCCCTTCTCAATATTATATATCTGGATGACCTAATTTACATGCCGAAGTCGTTGGTTGTTAACAAGTTCTCCCAGTATATCACATGCTTATAATGGTTACATAGTCAGTGACTTGTATGATATTTTGTTTGGGATTGTTTGCGTTCCTCTGTCACTACGCTTCACTTTTCTTTTGTGCGATAAACGGACAACCTCGTGGAGATCCATGATTGCACCTTCCGAAAAACTGAAAGAGGCTGGTGCAAGAACCTTTGTTCCTTCGGATTTTCTGGTCGTACATTAGATTGGATTTCTCTTGGGCTGCAGTTGCTGTGGTTGTTCAGTAAACATTTGGATACATCCTGCGGTGTTTCGAATTATGTTTGTATATATCTTTACAATAACGTGTATCGTTTCCTAATTTCTATGGATGTTGGCTTTATTGTTAGAGATTTCCTTTCTTATAGGAGGTACTTTTTTGTACACTGTATTGTCAATTCGAGCGCTGAATACAGGATAATAGCGAGGTTGTGTACAATTAAAATCGAGTTAAGCTATCCAATGTGACATATTGCCTACTGATCGTTCCAAGTCAGTAATAAATACTGATAAAGGTGATCATTTGGGAGCAACAAACACAATTAAGAGAATAAAGCAGCAGACTCGGTTTTATTGAATCTGTCCATGAAAAGTAATGAAAGAAGCAACACCTCCCACGCCCCCTTGCACGGGCTTAAGCGGTATTCGACTTCAAAGCCACCTATATTGGGCTCGTTGGTCCAAAAGGACCAGTAAAAATAACACTACTGATTCGTAACACGGGGAGACTTTTTAACAACCCTGTCTTCACCGCTCTTGTGTTGTGTATTGTCCTTTTCATTATATAATTCATTTGCTCTTTGTTTGTGGTACAGTGGTGATCTAGGGTGCCATTGCATTTGAGTGCTGTGATTTATATAGGACCATTTTTCTCATTAAAGTCTAACATGATATCCACTGAGCTACGGAAACCCGTTTTAAAACCGACAGAAATACAACTGCTTAGATATGTAACAAAAGGTCGAGAAACACACACATTCACAAAACTCATTTTAGAAAACCACAATCAAAACAAACAACAACTGTAAAGATAAATAACCAGTTTGAATACGAAGTACCACGAACATGAAAGTTCGACAACAGGGGCGATGCCATAGAAAGGCCATTATCAAAATGACTTTGATTATGATTAGATCAGGTTGTAGGGTGCATTAAACCGCATTCTTAGCCTATTATTATCCTAAAGACAGACACCAAGAACACGTTTTAAATTGGTTTTGGTGTTCCTATTTTTCGTCTGACAATATTTCATCACATATGAGGTAAGCGACTGTATATGTCATGTACATGTGTCTCTATTTTATATTGATATAACTCAACTTCCTTTTGCAAACGCCTGAGAAATAGATAAATTTTCAAGCTGATGTAATTTCTATTCGAAGAAATTCGATACATATTTCTGCAATTTGTCACCAGTAATGATATTTACCAGTAATAACCTTCCAGTCCATAGTGCGTAAACTATAATACCAATAAATATTCCTGAGAAGATGAGTGCAAAGTGAGCAGATAATTGGTTCGTGTTCGGAGTATAGATTCACATACACGAAATCCCCGGTTCACGTATCCATCCGACGGCGAGATTAAAGATAATCATGGACACATTTACAAAAACTCTAATATACACAGAGACAAATAGCAGTGAGTATATAAAAATAAATGCGCAATTTACCTTGGAAATATGCTGTCGTACATTCATCATTGATATAGCATTTAAAGTATTTATAACACGATAATAATCATACAAACTCTATGTTGCGAAGCGTAACATGTGTGTAAACAGAATATATAAAGGGAAATTTGTAATTCGAAGAACACAATAACCTATATTGAAGAAAGGGTATGAAGACAGAAATGTGGAAATCGCTGAACACGATAAATTACAAAAGAAATGCAGTGTAGGTTTTATTGATTCATGAAAAATAGTGAAAAGTGATTGCCATCGTTCACATCCTCCAGCTCCCGGTTGAGCAGAACTCAATATTTAACATGTCAATAGTACAGAAATTTGAGTCATCCCGACGATGGTATGCATATGACAGTGAACTTGTAACCTTCAATGCGGTATGTTCATACCAGTCCATGGTCAATGGCGTATGGTCCCAGTTTCTAACAAAATTATTTGCCCTAAACGATAAACGATAAATAAACGAGGGGCGTCCGTGGCCGAGTGGTTAGAGTCTCTGACTTGAAATCACTTGCCCCTCACCGCTGTAGGTTCGATCCCTCAGGGGCCTAGGAATCTTTATGTGAGGAAACTATCCAGCTGGCTTGCGGAACGTCGGTGGTTCTACTCAGGTGCCCGCCCGTGCGCGAAAATTGCCTGAAGGGGCACCTGGGGTCTTCCTCCACCAGTGGAAGCTGGAAAGTCGCCATATGACCTTAGCTGTTGGTGCGACTATAAAATCCAATTCACTCAATCAATTAATAAACGATTAACCATCGGGCGAAATAAACAATATGCAATTTTGTTGGGAGCAAAGGTTATGAAGCCAGGCATCGATATGCAGACAACATATCGTAAGCGTGGTTCCTTTTAGGGACTATATGTACGAAATTAAAGTCAGAAAACGTAATATTTGAAAATGTACCACCGATATCTGTATATGCACATCGGGTTAAGCTATCTCCAAAGATCGTAATCTGAATGGAAGCACGGGGAGACGCTATTGTGGTATATAAAACGAGTATGAAAATGGTAATGTGCAATTCGCCGAACACGATAAATGTAAAAATATTGCAGTCTTGGTTTGACTGAGATTGTTCATGAACGGTAATGGCAAATGCCTGCTGCAGTTCACGGCATTATTGAGCAGCAATCAATAATTAAAATATTACTCCTACGAACAGGAGCTACCCCGAAGATGGTATGCATATAACAGTGAAAATGAAACCTTCAATGTGGTATTTTCATACCATTCCATGACCAATGGTGTATTGTTCTAGTTTCTAACACAATTCTTTGCCCTAAACGAGAATACAATGGTCGAAATAAACACAAATAATTTGGTTGGGAGCGGAGGTTATGAACTCGTGTATAAAAATGCAGACAACATATCCTAAGGGTGATTACACAATACTCAGATCCTTTAAAGGGCGGAGTAGTGGAACCACATATTGTTAATTAAAGTAAGAATACAATATATTTGAGAATGTACCATCGATAACTGTATATAAATATCGGGCACATCGATCTGAAAAGGTCAGAATATGATTGCAAGCATGGGGAGACGTTTTACTGCAGACACACTATACGCTGCTGTGATCTATATAAAACGAGTATGAATGGTTAAGCCATGAATGAGGCCTGCTACACTACTAAAATAAGTATAAATTTAAAGTCGAACAGGAAATGCAGCTTTCACAGAACACAAAACACGCAAAAGGACAAACATGAATGGCAATGTTAACAAAGAATAAAGGCGTATGATGTCACCAACACAAAAAGGGTTGACAATAGGGCTACCGCTTTGGAACGGTCAGTGGCAAAAAATTATGTTCTCAATGTCTGCCAGGAACACGAAGGAACACGCTTCTGGTAACTGATGTTTGTTTGTAACAGAAGGAGTATTGATAACAAAAAACTGTTTTTTCTCTATTAAGGATGTTGGATTGGAAAATATGTATTGCTCAGGATAAGTTTTCTAACTGAGTTGAAAGCATCTTTGGTATCACGACAAATAAGCTAACAAAAAGGGTCGCGTTTTGTTGCGCTAGTAGTATTTGTAGAAGTGAATTGTTTCAAACTCTAATTTTCAATCAAAATTGCAGAAATAAGGGCACGACTATTTTCACAGCTTTTTCTGTAAAATTAGTCATGCTGTTTGTAAAATAAACAAATATGTTCTGTATCCCACACACTGATATACTAGATCAATTGTAGGAAAGGTAAAACAAAAACACGTTTGAAGTTCGGACGTTTAGGTCTTGATTGAAATTATCTAAGTTTGTACTTTTTATGTGAATCAATTATTTCAAAACATATTTCTTAATTATTTTGAGTTATCCTTGCATGCCCTATTTTTCTTGATTAAACGAATGATCACAGTCTTCTTATATGTCGGAGCTGCAGCTTATTCAGTGTTGATATTAGTTTTTAATATTAGCATCAACAAACAAGGTAAACGTAGATAAAACAAATCAAACAGAAATTGTTGCATTCAAGGTCCACAGTCATCTATTACACTATTAAAGTAAATACTCGGAGGTTTGGGCATCAATTCTCGTCCATCAGGTTTTTTGGTCGTACCCTAGGATTGGTTTTCATTTCGGCTGAAACTACTGTGGTTGTTCAGTACAATACTGGATAAATTCTGAGGTGTTTCTAATAATATATTTTTTAATATTGTTATAATAACATACATGTATCGTTTCCTAAATTCGCTGGATGTGGACTTCATTGTAAGAGATTTTCTTTTGATGGGATGTACTTTTACTTACAATGTCTAGTCAATATGAGTGTGCACGCAAGATTCAACCGAGGTTATGTGCACTTACAATCGAATTAAGCTAAGTTGGCGTTAGTGCATACTGATCAATCCGAGTCGGTTACATTGTCTACACCAATCGTTGTGTTGTGTATTGTCCTTTTCATTGTATTGTTAATAAACTCTTTGAGTATGGACAGTGTAGATCTACGGTAACACTGCATTTGGGTCTGTGATTTCTCTAGGACCATTCTTCTAATTTTTGTAATACCAACACACAATATAAAGTACTAATGACGTGAATAAAGCAAATTTCTTTTGTGTTTGTGATGTCGTTTGCATTTATTACTCTTGCCTTTTTGTTTGTCTGTTTGCGTGTTTGTTTGTGTGTTTTGTGGTTGACTGTCCTTTCCCTGTCCGATATTTTATATTTCTTTAAAAATCATTTTATATTTCTTTATACTGCACAATAGTGTTGTTTGTGCCGTGTGGCGACCGTAAAAGGTCTCCCCGTATATACAATCAATATTGTTATTTTTACATCCTACAGGGATTGTATGACAGTTCGTTAGATATTAGATCATGGCGGGGATTTCTTTATTTACACTGTCCTGTTTTAATGGGATGACAGTAGGGTAAGTGTGAGGTTTGGTGCGATCTTTTTATATTTCTTTGGTGCACCCTAGAACCGGTTTAAACACCCAGTGGCCTACTTTGCCACTGACCGTTCCAAGGCGGTAGCCCTATTGTCAACCCTTTTGTGTTTGTGATGTATTTTGCATTTATGATTACTTTTGCCTTCTTGTTTGTCTGTTTGCGTGTTTGTTTTTGTGTTTTTTGGTTGACTGTCCTCCTTGAATGCTACTTTCCCTGTCCGATCTTTTTATATTTCTTTAGGGAAAACTGTGTTTGCATCTGCGTCGACTGTCGTATTAAATATGGTATACTCTTGTTTCCTATCTATGAAAAACATATGTACACATGTATTAAAGCCGTTATAGTTATGTGTTTGAAATGTTAACCCTAACGTTTGCTATTTTATTTATTATATTATGCTCGTACAGTATTACTATTTATTACCATTTGTCTTTTGTTTATATGTTGTAGCATTGTTCAAACATATCGCTCTAGTATGCGTAGCATGCCATTTGAGCGGTAGTATAACTATAATAATCATAATATTAGTTCATTTGTTATATTCTAGAAATTGAATGTACTCAATATAGATATAAAAATCGAACAGGAAAAGCAGCATTCAAGGACGACATTCAACCACAAACACAAACAGAAACAAAGAGCAAATTTAAAGATAAATAAAAGGCCAAATAAGACATCACAAACACAAAAGGGTTGAGAATAGGACTACAGCCTTGGAACGGTCAGTGGCAAAAAAAGGCCGCTGGGGGTTTAAACCAGACTCTAGGGTTCCCCAAACCTCACACTTACCCTACTGTCAACAAAAAAAACAGGGCAGTGTAAATAAAGAAATCCCCGCCTTGAACTGCCAACAAGGCAGGATTAATAGGCAATATAAGTAAAACACAAAGATGCTCGTGTATATATAAATACAACAAAATTAAATAACCTAGAACGCCACAAAGAAGGTACTCAATGACTTGGCAGAAGCCAGAGCAACAAGAGAATAACCCATTGAGGGCACGACACGACAAGACTGCAGATAAACATCAAACGTCCTTTTGGGCTTTAGGTGGACGTCATCCTAGATTCCATAGCCTGTCCGGTCATCCCACAATCAAAGAGGAAAGCATAGTGGCGAACTGGAAATGCATGCAGTGCGTTGCAAAATGATAGAGTCATAACCTCTGTTGATAAACCTTTTAAGAAGATTAACAAAGATAAAATGAAAGTGATCATGACCAAGTATCTTACAAAGTTTGTAAATCACGTCACCATAGAAGTGTCTAAACTGCCGTTAATAAAACACGCTTTAATATTATTACAGGCCAAAATGTAGTATTTTCCATAGCAAATGTTTTTTAAATAAGAGCAATAAGCTTGTATTTCGATAAGGTGATATGGTAAGGTTGTATATAGTGTAGACAAGTCATAAGTGCTAATAAATGAAACTTGATGTTTATTGCAAATTTTATCAAGAACATGTCCTGAATTGTTTATAGACCAATACAAATTAATCCCAGAGTTTTCATAAGTTTCATCACAATATAGTTTAACGTAATCTTTAACGGCAGTAAAACAATCATTTAAAAGGTTGGAGATGTTTATGGTTGTGCAGGCACTAAAATTTGAAATAAAGCGGGCCTTACGAGGGTGCTTCAAAATGTTCTGTCACTAGGCATATATCCTTTGAACTGGATATTACACTGAGATAAAGTAGTGTATTTATATTACTACTAGGGTCGCTCTCTTAAATTCCACAACAAAAATGAAAAATTTCCTGTTATTTATACCCCTGAATTACCTCCCCCTACCACACCTTTTGGGTACTGGCATCTCTGAAAATGTCCTTGTTACAAAACGTTGTAAAAATTATTTGAATAACTCTATGCTTTTAAATTTTCTTGTACGCCATCTGTTGTTATTCGCCCGAAATCCATGAAAATGATTGTCGAGAATTCAGAAAGGTCTTGCTGCAAACCAGATATGAGTGAATGCATATCCCTTAATTTTAGCAGAAATAACACGGATTTTCTTCATTTTGTTTACGGAAATGTTATAATATCTTTTAAATGTCGTAATTATTCCCACAGTATTAATATGTTTTCATATTTTTTTACAAAAATCCTAGTCCTTCAGTGTTTAAATTTCACATTCAACACATTATTGTAGAATTTTGTACAATGTTTAGTGAAAATATTGATCATCCAAAAACGTTATTTCAGAAGACTGCCCTTCCATTTAATGTCCATTTATCATTAAATTAATTTTACACGTTAGCTTAAAATGTTAATTTCTAAGACAATGCCTTTTCATCTACCATGCTTAAATTTTGAATCTTGTAATGCACTGATATAACTGGTAATGTATGAGAAATTTTAAAGGTCTTCGACAAGTACTTAAAGAAAAACATGCATTTAAAAGAAGTAACAATTATCATATCTGAAAAAACTCAGGACGAAAATGCCTCAGTATGTATAAGTGATGTGTATTAAATGTTCCATACCTTTCGTCACACAAAAGATATAGCATTCATTTTACCATCAATGGAATGGTATTGAAACTCTCTTTCATTTGTCATCAAACATCACCACTAACAACGAGCACATAATTGTTAAAACGCGTTAGTAACAGAACTTATTGAATGACACTCGTATACGGATTTTTATGTAATTTAGGAATCGAGTACATAGTTGGCAGTTTGTTCTGTTTTTCGTCTACCCTAGACTTGAAAGCAGTGCACCGAGTGATATGTGTGGACACAATATTATCCTCAGAAGAATGAACTGGAGTATACGAATTAGTGTTACCGAGTTCCAGAGATAAAACATTGACGTAATGTAGGCGTCAAACAATAATTACATTATTATCTGCTTTATCAGCAGGAACTAAAACAATATTATTATGAAATTCTTGAATTTCCGATTTTAAATTACGAAAGAAAAACTTAGGTCTCGGCGGAAGTGAAGAGGGGTTAGCATTATACAAGTTAATACGTGAATCTATAATTTTAAAAACTGACTTTTTCCAAGTAGCATGAGAGTTTGGGTCCGTATGTTCTCTACGACACCATGTTATACTAAACGTCTCCATTGGTTTGGACGATCTGAGCACGAACGGCATTAAAATCGATAGTTGATGGTAATCTATACTTAGGACCTGTCGAAAACGGATGAATACGTTTATCAACAATATCACAATAACCAGTGATGACATGACCTGCTGGAGCATAGCAAAATTTCGATGTGTTACATTCGCATTCCTTAGGAGTGTTATTTACTACTAATATTCTCTAATTGTTTTTTATATTTATAACAAATTTCAGGACTTTCTGAATTTTTTAAATATTTAGGGATAGAATCAACTGCATAATTATCTCAGAAAATACTAGGCATGTCAATGAAATCAATACCTTTATTAAAATATAGTAGTTTTAGGAAATGCCTGACGTGATCAGACTCCTTGTCAATGTGGAGTCGGAGAACATATTGTGTGTATTTGAATTATGGAAGCAGTGTTATACAAGGGATCTGTACTATTGTTTCTTCTATATTGAGATAACACGTTTTTTTCAAGTGCAATACCAGTTGCATGCAAACAACTATGCAAATCGTTCTCCTCGGAACGCCTAATAGTTTTTGTCGAAAACACATTAACACCCCTATATTTCTCTGCATAAACAATAACAGTTTATGTGATCCCTTGTGTCTAAATTGTTTGACAAGTACATGCACACAATGTCATACTGCATATGCAAATTTGTGTTTTCGTCAGATCATACATTAATGTCTCAATACCAAGACATGATACAACTGACTGCACGCGATATTGTGCAAGCTATATAATTTAATATGGTGCGAGATCCATAACATCATATATAACCATCTGAGACAAAATATAGTAAGAACTACCCTTTCTGGAAATAAACTAAGTGATCGTTTAATATCAATTCAATCCAGTATCGTTATTTGCATTCGCTTTTGTAATTAATTGTTTTGTTGTTTGTTTTGGTGAGTTTATTATAGTTACAAGAAGTCCTGCCAAATTATAACAAACATGCGTGTGCATTAGGAACATACTTCTGTTTAAGGAAACATTATAAGTTACTTGGGCATTTACATATATAACTCCAAAAAACACTTTACCATTAAGGTACCAACTGTTAAATATCTGACAGATGTCAGTCTAATGGGGTTAGCAACAACACAGTATTTAATGTGTCCACAAACATTCATTTAGTAGATGCAAATCATTTATTTAGCACAACCCATCTATTACTCTGCCAGATGCTTCTCTTCCCTGGTATGCTTATCGTATCCTATTATGATTGATATATAAACTATACAATGAATGCTCAGATATTACTGCCATCTGAAATCGATTAGACAACTGTATTTTAGATGTTCTAATGCAAATCTATGGAAAACCGCTTGTATAAACTGAACAATACCGAAAAGGGGTATCCTGTAGAAGGAACGAAAGCGACCACGAAAAAGGTAGCAGATCGGTTTTATTGTATGACTCATTAGAAACGATGTGGAAATGTAATACCTCTCACGTTCTCTAGGAACGGCAAACGGCAAACCGAGACTGCAATATTTTTCTCCCTTCATATTTTTGTTAACGGTATATAGATATAAAAATCGAACAGGAAAAACAGCATTCAAGGACGACAGTCAACCACAAACACAAACAGAAACCAACAAATCCCCGCCATGGACTATACTCTAACCAACAAGGCAAAATTAATAGGCAATATATAGAGGATATTATACGAGTTCCCATTTCATATAGGATTTATGACACGAGTTATGAATTATTTTAATTTTAACGAGCTTTTGCCTAAAGGCACATTTTAATTCATGACAATAGATGTGTACGTATGTTACTGATCAATGAAAGATGGAATGCCTATATCATTGTGAAAATTGAATAGGCCAAAATAATAATATCTCATCTTCTAAACACAACCTTCAACACATGCATCACAGATAAACAGAATTCGTAAAAATAAAGCATTAACGGACTTGGTCGTTTACACGAATAACGGTACTTTACTTCAAGTAGCCATGCAGAATAATATGAACAGACAAACACCACCTTGTGTTTAAGATACGTTTCCGGTTGTTGCAATTGTGCACAGTCATTTTGCATGGCCATGTTAGCCTGAAACTATGTTACCCCTAAAATATGAGTTGGAAATAGTAGCATTAAGATACTCCAATTTACTAATAAGTGTAAACATACACACACTTAAACGATGTGGTGAAATTAGTATACAATACAAATTATAATGAAGATAATACAAATCATGAAGCAATCATAACAGTACATGTTTACAAACAGGATAAGAATACAGTTATATAGTAATTGTTCTTATATTTAAGAAATAGGACATCATTTACGGTGAATTATCGGTAATATATCACGGTTTGGAGTTCAATTGTAAAAAATAATTTTACGAGCCGCAGTGCGAGTGAAATTATTGTTTACAATTGAACGACGAACCGTGATATATTACAATATAATTCACCGTAAACGATGTTCTATTTCTATTCTAATACCCCTAAAATGCGAAAATAACGCACACATCTGAAATCAGTCGCATTGCTGTGCTTACTCTCCTAACGTTGAAAACGTTACAGTGATATCTTTCGCATCGACATGCCTATTCTCCTAACGTTGCACATGTTACATTGATATATCGTTGAATATAACAATATATTTTGAACTAGGCTATATAGTGCGGGCGTATGAGAATGCATTTTAATGTCGCCTAGTGTGTTGTAGGATAGACCCCGGCAGGGATTTCTTCCATTGCATTTATACCTTCTATTGGGATGACAGTACGGCAAGAGCAAGGTTTTGTGCGACCTATAACCATATAAAGAATAGGGTGAGGATGTATAACACGTTGTGTTCATTTTCAATCATTTCATATAACTGAAATATCATATATACACAATGACGTCGACCAGTTCCGACGTCAACGACGTTGTGCACAATATAACGCGCTAAATTGGCTCTAATTTCCCGACAAACCTAGGTTTAACAATTGAGGTTTTCGTCAATGACCGGTCCTAGTCAGTATCCATATTGACAACCATTTCATGTGTGTGGTGTCGCAATCTTTGCTTCAATATTTCCTTGTATTTGTCATTTGTTTCGAATGCGTACTTTCAGTTGACTATGTTACGTAAACGCTAGCTTTCCTGTTCGACTGACCTACTTTTATAACCAAAGCACAGAAAGCGTGTGTACCACACGCAATGGGCTATAACGTTAATATATTACAAAGGTACGTTATCGGATGAGGAAGTGTACGAGCGACATATAGAGACATTTAACTTTTGCATAGCATATTAAAATTCACCTTAAATAACAACTAGTAAAGTTGCAATCTCATTAAAATCAGACCCGTTATTACGCTACGATACTCTTCGCTACTAGGATCTGACGACTTTCCATTACAGATCACCTCAGATTGACCTTACGACTAGCCAATCAGATTTGAGCCTACAAAATTACTCGGTATAAACATTAACATACGGTTAACATTCGCTTGATCTCGGTACAGGATATATTTACCGAAAAAATAGAAAGTGCCGAGGGATAAAAAAAACTGCCGCGCCCATGATTTTCATGATATTCTTTTGAAAAACGTGCCATTTAGTGAATTTGTTGAAGTGAATCATGCAATCCACAACACTAACACCACGGCGACTTTATCTCCTGTCAGATATATGTGTTTTATGTGGATTTTCTTTTGTGCAATCAACACTGACATCGTCTGGACGAACACAAGAGACGAAACATCTGAAATTGAAATTAAGACTGACCGACGAACGACTAGATAAAAAAAAACGGGTATTGAACGATATTCAGACGACAGAACATGAAAAGGGCTTATGTGTTACGTGTCTTCGAAGGGTTGAGTCCGTTATCAAGATGGAAGACGATCTTTTGTTACAGAAAACAAATCTTGCGGATTCAAGAAGAAATGTTTTGGCAAGACCTCAGTCTAGCAAGTTTTATCGAGAAAAGGGACTGCTCAACTCACCAGCTTCGGGCCTCCCATACAAGCAGCCTAGAACATTTCCGGCATCAGTGTCGGTAAAGAAGACAATGACATTGGCAACATTTAAAAACAATCTGCCAGTGCTCCTATCAACTGTTCCTGTTTAACATTACAATATTAGTGTGAGTGCAGTACGAAGGTTCCAGAACCATTTTGCATATTGTTATGATTCATTATTTGCTCTAACATGTCTAATGAGTTTTTTAAGACAAAACACAAGTCAAGCTTACCGCTTTTGACACATAGTATATATATGACATGTTCTGTGATGATTTACATTGAAACATTGAAATATGTACAAAGCATTAAAATAAACAGCTCACTGTATTATAATGCACCAGATATATCAATGTTTACCCTTTATCTTTCTTTCTACTGATACTGCACACAATCAATTTTGATTATCACGGCAGACATTTGTGGAAGGGTTATGTATCACTGATTCAGTGAGTACTTTCACAGTACCTTGCCTGTGTAAAAATACTGCGGAATTGTGTTTGAAAATCCCGGGACGTGACACCACTTGTCATCACTCCCATGAATTCGTGGAAGAGAGTCAAGTATGCTAACCACTCGGCCACTGCAGCTCCATGACGTATACCCGGGTCATTTATCCAGCATCATTTGACTTAAACCAGTCTGCCTATCATTTTAAATCAAATTTTGGGTAATATATGTTTTTCTCTTCATTATTCTATTTAAATATATTATTATAGATTATAATCAACCGTCAGTTATTTGCAAAAGTAGTTCGCTCTTACTATTCTAATAATGAAATATTGCAGTGGTAATATTAATCATTGATTTTTATTCACTCCATCACACAAATATTATCCTGTCACTATAGTACCAACGATAACGTGAAGAATGAGTGTAAGAGAAACAATTACTGTCAGTATATTTTCTGACTTTGGAATAGTGTTATTCTATGTAGACACATTGGATGCGTGCCCAGAAGCTCAATCTCGTTAAAAAAAGTTTATTCCAAATCAACACTATTTTTTCTAAAAATATTTCAACAGACAGAAAGAATTGAATGAAAATATTACAGGTTATATTGTGTTTTCTTTTTTGGTCAAATGCCAAGATGGATGATTTTTAAATTGTCGCTCTGAGCGCTCAAATTCACTGTTTCCAAAACATCTACTTTAACTACTTTATTTTTTATTGTTTTATGGTAGCCTTCATTACGTGGTCCGCCTTAATGGGAAAGGTTGTATTAGCAGGATTTTATAATGGATATTTCGACAATAAAGCATGCTTCAAAAAATAAAACTACTGGACAAAAGCGATAACCTGTTTAATATTACGTATTAAATGTTCTAATTTTACAATATGCAAACATTTTAAGTCTAAATTAAGGTTTATTCCATATCCCAGCCAACCCCGTTTTCTCTTCTTGGAGACGGGGTTGGATGGGGTATGAAAACTAATACGCAGACCACGTAATGCTGCTAATATAGCTATTAAACCCTTTTCCATTGTGAGTAAAAGTATAGGAGTTTCATACATAACAAGTGTGTTTTAAAAAACATTCTCTACAGAAGACCCTCAGATAGAAACCTCCAGAAAGCACGGAAATCCTTCGATTTTGAAGAGAAAGCAAATGTTTTGGGTCCCAGAGATTGAGGGGTGGAGGTAAACAGTTTTAAACAATGTTTTGTTTGCATGTTTAAAGTTCAGAATAAAAGTTGTTTCTGAAAGTTGTTTCACAAAGTAATACAATTATGTTTTAAGTATACAATTATGTTTTAAGTAGATCTGTCCTCATATCTGTTCATAGAATAGAAAACTCCATTTACTAATCAGTGGTACACTCTCAAATATATAGTAAAAAAGCAAACACATTAATATCGAGCTTAACGATTTTTAATTTAACAAATATACATTCAGGTAAAGTCATATTTTAATAAGATTGCGTTAAAATAAAGGTGAAGCAGCTTTCAGTTGTAATTTGTTCTATTCCGTTGATTCGTTCTATTCTGTTAATTACTTCTCTATTTTAGTGTTCACGAGTGCCACATCATCAGGTGAAGAGACATTGTAAATCCTTATTCCTATATTCCGACCAAGGATACACAATTTATAGATAGAATATTTGGATAATTTAAGGTTTTCTTTCTCAGTATTACCATGGACAGACTGATGATGTCAACATTTAAAGATACGATTTCATTTCAACAAAAAACAAAAATGGGTATGATAAATACTGATAAAGGTGATCCTTTGGGAGCAACAAACACATTTAAGAGAATAAAGCAGCAGACTCGGTTTTATCGAGTCTGTTCATGAGAAATAATGAAAGAAGCAACACCTCTCACGCCCCCTAGCACCTAAGCGGTATTCTACTTCAAAGCCACCTACATTGGGCTCGTTGGTCCCAAAGGACCAGTAAAGATAGCACTACTGATTCGTAGCACGGGGAGACGTTTTACAGCCGCCACACTGCACTAAACAAACGCTAGTGTGAATGTTAATAAATACTGATAAAGGTGATCCTTTGGGAGCAAGAAACACAGTTAAGAGAATAAAGCAGCGGACTCGGTTTTACTGTTCATAAGATGTAATGAAAAATGTAACACCTCTCACGCCCCCTACTACCGGCTTAAGAGGTATTCTACTTCAAAGCCACCTACATTGGGCTCGTTGGTCCCAAAGGACCAGTAAAAATATAAATTTGCTATTAAAATATTTGAAATGTGGAAATGAACTTGGTAAAAAACACAAGTGCAATTTCACTTTACTTACACACTCGTAAAAAAGGTGATCTTACTCCTTGTTAAAATGTGTTCTGTTTACTTCAAATGAATGACTGCAGTATTAAGAAACAGTAAGTGATCTACCTATTTATTGAATGGGTAAACGGTTATATCTTAATAATTTAATTAAAGTTAAATTTGACACAGTACAAATATGGCAGGCTATATCCGTAAGAGATCAGTACCGCATGTGAAAAGGAGCAGGATAATGAAATATTGCAGTCTTGGTTTGATTGAGACTGTTTATGAGCGGTAATGAAATAGGCTAGCTACCGCTCACGCCCTCTAGCCCCGGGTTGAGCAGAACTCAATATTAATAAAATCATTAGTACAAAATTTTAACCATCCCGAAGATGGCTTGCATATGGCGATGGACATGGAGATTAATCTCCCCATGTCGTACGGCGTATGGTCTCAGTATCTAATAAAAAATATATGCCCCGAAGTGCGAAATAAACATAATGGAATTTAGTTGGGATCAGCGGTTATGAAGCCTGCAAATCACAAGTAACAGTCAAAAGACTAAATTAAAAAGCAGACAACATATCCTATATATTCTATAGTGGTTAAACAATACCCAGAGCCTTTAATCGGCCGGAGTAGTGGTACCACTGAATCGAAAATTAAGTATGAAAACAAAACAAAGTGAAAGAGTACCACCGATAATCAAATATAAGTATCGGGCTCAGCGATCTCCAAAGATCGAATGAATACAGTACTGATTGCAAGCGCGGGGAGACGTTTTACTGCCGCCACACTGCACAAGCTATAAAAAAAGAATATGACAATGAACCTTTGGAAACGGCCGAAAACGAACAATTTGGGTATTTCTAAGATTTTTTAAATGATAGCCATTTACTGGCCCTTATAAACATGTCTGAAGCGGTTGTAATGATTTCATTATCATCTCATAGTATGGGACACATGGCAATCTTGAAGTTTTGATCAAGTATTGAAATTAGCACCTAAATGTATAATTCCAGTATCATTTTTACTTTAAACTTGCTTGCATATAATTATTTAACATTTGGAGATATCAGTTTTTTGTTTTGTAGCATGTCCATTTCATGTGTCTGCATACTCCAACTTCCGATAACTGGTAGTTAGTGTACACCATTTATTTGACAGTTGTAACGATCCTATTGATTACAAATATGCAAGATTCGTAGAAAAGTGAAACATGGCAATCTTGAGTTCTTTAAAACTAACAGTGACTTAAGATTGCCATGTTTCCCTTTTTAAAGAAAGATACAAATATGGGACAGGGAAACAAAGCATGATTTATTTGTAATGTATGCCATTATTTTACAGGCTGATAATGGGGAAGAGGTTCTTTTTATGTTTGAACATTTCTTGTTTTACAGACTTCTTTGCGGTGTGTTATAATATCTTCATTGATATACATGTACACACATACAATGGTTATTGAAGATGGTGTTTCGTAAAAATCTTTCTAAGTTAAATTTTCTGCATTATATATTTTAAAAATTAAATATTTTACTTGCAGAAATATTATGTAACAGAAAAGGTAACAATGTAACAGTAACATTACCTGAGCCACAATTCATTTGACGTGTATAAAAAACAAATTTGATGAATTAAATGTTTAATGTACATTATAGGGTAACAGAGAGTCTGATTTTAATGCGACTGCATTATGTGATCAGTCCAGATCATTTTGCTTGAGAATAATTATGAATTGTATGAATATGAGCGTAGTAATCAATAGATCTTGACTAATTAAACTTTAAAGGACAAGCATTTATATTAAAATGTTTTGCTACCTTTAAATATTGAATTTTAAAGGACAAGCATTTATTATAGATATGTTTTCCGACTACTTAAGGTAACGTTTCATTATCCTAGTGGGAAAAAACACGATGGTAATCAACTCAGAAGTCGATAGAAAAAATGCGAAACAATTTGTTAGAGCAAAAACAGTAATAAAGTCATTGTGGATCGTTTGAGCAAATCAAACCCGATGGAAGTTATTTAAGGTGCTGCGAATATTAGTAAGGCAGAATGCCAAGACATATGTAAAAGGGGCTCAGGATCAATTTTTCAAAAAAAAAAGACTATGGCAGGATATTTCATTTAATTGGAAAAATGTCCGTCGAAAACTAGAAAAATGTATCCTGGACTATCCACTATTCTCGGAGCATCTCTCCATCGGTTTCAAGTAGACTATACAGGAATATGATGATAACTGCAGAAATTATATGACATGGACACCTGGATAGAGTTTTGAAAAGCGATTTTGTAATTTATTTTGTCATCATTAGGCGAGTTAATTCCTGTAATTAATAGAAGGTTATCCTATTTTGTTCATTTACGAAATTTATATGCACTTATTTCACAAAAACAGTTGTACTTGTCGCTTACTTCATACATGCTTAGTCTGTAACGCATTGGAATAACTTGGACCTACTTTTTTAATCTTTGTTCATTTAGTATTGTACTTAGTTCATTTACTAGCTTGCTCACACACTAGCAGTCTTAGAGACTTGAAATCAGAGATGAATGGGAAAGAGGAGACACAACAAAAGTACCAATCAGTTAAAGGATAACTGGGACAAGAATATTCTGCCATCATACAGAACATCAGAAAGAAAAAATCAGATATAGGGTCCTATAGAAACCACAATGTCACAATGGCATCGTAGGTCCGCACTGTGTATCACTGCATTTGTTTAACATATATTCTATTGTACACAGAGTGTGTCCGCAACCACCTTTCAACAACCCAACAGTAATTGATGCTGCAGACTTGGACATTCTGACATTCGTTTCATCTCAGGTAGCTAACGAAGGAACTGGTGTTCCTGTCCGCCACATCAGTTATTGAGAATATTCCACAGATGAATGCACTGTTCAGTTGTCTTTATTCCAATCACTTCAGTCACAAGTACTCGGAATCAAAACACAGCAAGTAAGTATTGATTATTTTGTATAAAGTGGCACTGTAGTGTACTGTGGTCATGTATTACAGGGACCCATATTGGGCTCATTTTCTTATATATTTTTTTGGTTGTGGTGGGATCGAAATACTTCAAAAGCACTTCATAAGACGTAACCAAACCAAATGCCCAACATATACAAAGCTCACAGTTCACGTGTAGTAGTACTCTCAATTAGTAATGGGGTGGAGTGTCTGTTAACCTTCGGATTAAACACACACAGTCACTTTGTTTGAATGGGGTGGTATTTTACGTCATTTTCTGTCACCTGCATATCGTGGCAGACACTTATGGCTCTCTTTGTCCGTCCTCAGTCATCCGTCCATCACACTCTAACCTGAAGCCTAACCTAGCCCACAACTTGGAAAGTATTTGATATAATTATGTTCATGAAACTTCACACAGCCTTCATATTAACCCAGTATTCATATTTCACATGCCCAATAACTCTGTCTTTCATTAGCTCTACTGGCCACAGGCCAACAAAGATAATGGGATGACATGTTGTCTGTCGTCTGTTAACTTTCACCCTTGTGAACTCTTTATCCCCATCATTGTCATGCGATCTTAACCAAACTTGGCCAAAGTTTTCAAATCAATGAGAACTCGGACGAGTTCGAAAACGGGCCCGATCGGTTAAGTAACACCATATTTACATCTTAGTGAATAAAATATATTCTATTTGCATGCTGTTGATTAGTTTAGAATCAGTTTATTGAAGCTTTCACAAGCCACAATTCTCCTAATTCTAAATAATCAAGCGAAAAATCTCCGTAACGCATTAGCTGCTTTCCCCTATTGTCGAATTCAGCCAAGCTATGATTGATTCAGAAATAAATCAACTTTGGTGAAGTTTTCCGAATTTATCGAGTAAACAAGAAATGACAAACACGATATCGGATGGCGATGGACAAAGCACAATCGCATGACCTTTGGCCAGTAAGTTGTTTATGATCTGCAATCGTAGCCCAACCTACATTACAGTGGTAGCCAGTTTTTGTCGAAGCATAAGCGTCGATTTGGCTCTGCTTTAGAAACACATTTTGAAAGTCAACCAAGCACGTAATATAACTGTAACATAGTGCATGCCATTACAATCAAAACAAAATACATCATAGAAGCTCAATGACGATATCCAATCGCATGAATACTTTGGGAAATGAGATTGGACAACTTTCGTTTGTGTTGTTACGCGGAACAGACAAATGGCATTGCCATTATTTTGCATAATGCAAATTACGTTTTTAGAAAGTATTTCCACAATTCATACACGTTACTTAACCGCCATTCGGATGTTAAATACAATGAGAAGATACATGTGAATATTAGTAATAATAACAGCAAACCCTATGACTGTACACGTACCAGCTACCTAATTATAAATGTACACAGCTTACATGCAGAGATCATGACAACATAAAAGGCAAACGTACGTACTGAATAATGGACCGAGGCAATATGCCTTGGGATTGATATATCAACAGTTACTAACAGATATAAAATATACTGCAGTAGTATAGATAGTAGCGGTTTCAGTGCAGTTTCCCTCGCGGGGAACGAGAAAAACTAATAAAATACCGCTACTATCTATATTACTAATCAATCCGGTTTTGTCATTTTAATAACATAACATTTGCAACTCGTTAAGCAAAGTCAGACGGAGCCGGGCAGTAGTCTTCATCATCGCTCTGCATATCATTTTTTACCATGGAGTATTTTATTTTCCTACACTTTGCTATTTTGTATTTCAGTTCAAGATATTATTGAATATTTTCAATATCCTTGAACGGAACTTAACTATTGAAATCTTCTTTGTAACCCTTCCATTTAATCAACGCTTGTTTCTTTTTGTAATCACGTCGTATTACTTTTTCAGTCCTGAATATTTCTTGCTTTGCTTTTATCATTTCTTATTCATAAAAGCTTCCGTCAATGTTTTCGTTGTTTAAATCCTTTATTTTGTATGTCACAGAATTTGTGTATTGAATTTCATCAACAACAAATATTTCTTCAGTCCAATTCGGGGTATAACCTTTCTCAAAAGTTCTTTTATATTTGCTGATTCTAACATTATCCCCTATTTTAAACTTTGGCTTAATTTGATTACTTCTCATTTTTCCATACAAGTTGAAATATACCGTTCCTTTATTTTTCTCATCACTAGCCTCAATCGGCGTCATTTTAATACTCTGATGTTTTGTATTATTATACTTATCAACCATTTCTTGTAACACGTCTAAATAGGTGTTTGTATTGTTTGCTGTGAAATATTTCCACATCCTCTCTTTTAATGTTCTATTAAATCGTTCAATTACTACAGCTTTTCCGAAATTAAAAGTGTGATACATTTTGATATTATTATCATCAAGAAAATGCTTAAACGTCTTGTTGTAAAATTCCACACCTTGATCAACCCACAACAATATACACTGTCTTCCTGTACTGAATATCTGTTTGAACGCTTTGGTAATTTCTAAACCAGTTTTATTTGGAACTGGTACAGCCCAAGCAAATTTACTAAATAAATCAATAACAGTAAGCAAGGATTTAGTACCTTTATTATACTTTGAAAACGATTGCATGTCAACCAAGTCAGCAGACCATATTTTATCAATTTCATTAACAATCACACGGCGTTAAGTGAACTTTCTTCGTATAGATTTATGAAGTTCATCTGCTAAAAGAAATATAAAAAGATCGGACAGGGAAAGTAGCATTCAAGGAGGACAGTCAACCACAAAACACAGAAACAAACATGGAAACAGACAAACATGAAGGCAAAAGTAATAATAAAAGTAAACGACATCAAAAACACAAAAGGGTTGACAATAGGGCTACCGCCTTGGAACGGTCAGTGGCAAGGTAGGCCACTGGGGGTTTAAACCGGTTCTAGGGTGCACCAAACCTCACACTTACCCTACTGTCATCCAATTAAAACAGGACAGTGTAAATAAATAAATCCCCGCCATGATCTAATCTATAACCAACAAGGCAGCATCAATAGGCAATATTAGTATAACACAAATATGCTCGTGTAAATATAATACAAAAAAACGATAGCCCAGAAAGCCACAATGAAGGTACTTAATGACTTGGCAGAAGCCTGAGCAGTAATAGAATACACCATTAAGGGCCCGACAAGAAAGATCATGGACAAACACCAAACGCCACCGTCCCAGTGGGCTTTAGGTAGGCGTCATCATAGGGTCCACAGCCTGTCCGGTCATCGTACAATTAAAGAGTAAAAGCATAGTGGCGAACTGTTAAGGGTCTACCACCAAGCATGCAGTACGTTGCACAATGATAGGGTCATAACCTCTTTTGGTAAACTTTTTAACATGTTTAACAATGATAGTATGAAAGTGATCATGACCAAGAATCTTACGAAGTTTATAAATCACATCACCATAGAAGTCAGGTTGTGATAGTCCTTGTCGCAGAAGAGTCTTTAAATTACATTTATATTTGGAAAGAAGATCAGGGTTACGATAATAACATTTTGCAAAGGTTTTACGAAGTTTATGGTAACGGTAACCCTGATTGAGTAAATCTTTAGTTATACAAAGATTACGAATATTAAAGTCCTCAACTCGAGTACAAGCTCTAGATAAACGAATAAGTTTCAACGCCTTTTCTCGTTTTTTGGGTTTCCGAGTCCTAGTTTATATTTTGCACTAATAACTGGTTTTACTATCAAATTCTTAACAATCTTTTCTTTAATAGTTTAAGACTTACTATATTTCAAACCAGTAAGCATGTTTGTATCACACATTGATTTATTACTAGGATTTTCATCATAACAAATATCATGATCTTTGCAAACAGCATCGAACTCATTTACCGGCTCTCCGCTATCAAGCGGATTACCCGGACCGCAATATTTATAACCAGGAAGTGTTAGCCCCTTTTTGGGCAGCAATAGGAGCAAAGCTTTATGAATATCAATATTTCCACCTTCTGTGTTTTTAACAAACTTTGTTTTAGTAATACCACAAGATGCACAAGTTGCTCTTAACATTCTTCTACCAGTTTTTGCTAAAACATACTTAGGATCAACATTTTCAGTAACCATTTTTTCTTTTATACAATAACTCATATATAATATGATTAGATTAAACTTCATTTACAAAATATGATTTTATAATATTTTCATTTTCTGTTGGTTTGTATGGTTTTAATAATTTGTAAAGAATAATCCTCCATCTTGTTGCTGCTTTGTTAGTTTAATAGGACAACAACCTTTTGACTTTATTATCTTGTTTCTTTGTGCAAGTGTTAATTTATTCGATCTAAGAAGTGCTTGTTTTTTGCCACTAGGAATAGTTACCATCCCATTTCCAAATAGTTTGCCAATTCCAGTACTTGCCAAGCCACTTAGTGCTCCTGTTGCTAGTGGTGCTTTTACTTTTGGAACAAGTTTTGCAACTGTTGGTAATATTGTTTTAGTTAAACAAACCAGCTAATGCGCCTAAAAAGCCTCCATTCTTGGACTGAGATCTCATTTGCGATTTTGATATGTTTATGTCTAATCCCTGCCTACCAGATTTATCCTTGTTAATAGTGTTAATCTGGGTAGCTGTAAGTAGCAAAGGAAAGTTTCCAGTTAGTTGGTTATTTTTTAACCTGAGCGTTAATTCACTTTTGTTTTCATATGCTTTTGCCAGACTTCGTTTCTGGCCATCTGATAAATTTACTGAATAATTTACGTAAGACATATATATTATAAGTTAGATTAAACAATAACTAGTTAATTTCCAATAGTTTCAATAGCAACATCTTCCTTGTACAAGACTAAAGAATGCATTTTATATCTAGCGGTAGGAACGTTGTTTAATTTATATCTCAAACTTAGTTGTTTTGGATCAATACTGACTTCATGTCCCTTGTAACTCAAATCGAAATATATCATTCCGAAGAGATTTTTAAAATTACTCACATTGAGTAAAGTTCCAGTGTTTTTATCATTTTGTTTGTAAGAATATATAATAACATCTCTGAATATTCTTATAATATTATCATAGCTGTATTCAGTTTCTGGATAATAATTCCAACTTCAAATCTAGCTGATTGTAAATAGCAATTAGCATCAGCAGCATTTAGTTTAAAAGTATCTAAAAGGTGAGGATATTGTGTCTGAGAAGAACTCTTGTTTGACCTTTGTAGATAAACAAAAACATGTTTTGGACTTTTGATTCCAGCCATTATTCTAAATACAGATTCTGTTAGTTGAGTACTTCTTGTATCGTCTCACGGAGGTAGGACCATTCTGTTGATGTAATATAATTTGACATAACATAAGTTAAACCATCTGGGTTAAATATCATTCTTGGCATCCACAAAACTAATTTATTAATAACTACCCGGCCATCATCACCACCTGCTTTGAAAATTAGCACATTATCATCTGTTAGTTGCAAGCTGATTTGAATTTGACTAGGAGGAAGTGTGTTTGTTTCCAAACCCACAAAGAAGGAATATTTGTTTAATGGAATTATAGAATCAACTTTTTGATTAGTTATGATTAAAGCATGGCGAATCGCAAATCCTGAATTATAACCAGCTTGATCATCTCGAGATTCTGCCACAGTCGTATTATCTAAATAAAAGTATTCGTTTGTTCCGGTTGTCTTTGCATAATTACCAGACATTTCAAGTAAACTTTTGACATTAACAAATATGTGAAGATTATTTCCATCGTAAACTATGTTTCCATCTTGCTTTACTTGCATTTGATTAATCAGCAAAGCTGCATAGTTAATTAAAGCAATTCTGTCAGCGTCTGCAAAAGCATCTCCATCAGCAAGTTTGTTTACTTGAAAACTGATTTCAAAATATGCGTTATACCAATCAAAGTAAGAACTTCTATCATTTAGTGTAAACTGATAACCACTTTTCATTTGTCTGGTATTATTTCCTGGTTGTGCTATCGGAGTATCTAACTGAATAGGTACATGTTCATATCTATTATTATATTGATAACTTCAAAACATCTATAAATACTAGTAATTAGATTATTTTTAATTAATAAATCGATTAATTCTTGCATGAATTCCTCTTCCGGATAGTAATCTGTTAATTTTGCATTTACATCTTCTTCAGTTTCAGCTACAACTTCTTTTTTGTTATCAGCCTGTGTAAGTTCTTTTAAAATCATCTCACCTTTTGGTTTAGGTTTAATAACTGAAACTAATTTACCTACTTCATCCCCAAGTTGTTTAGAACCACTTTCTAAGTTTTGTTTTCCAGCAGTTTCTAATGCTTTCTTGCCTGCTGTTTTCACAGACTCACTAAATATCTTTGATCCAACTTTTGAAAAAATGTCAAATATACCAGCTCCAGTTAATCGATCGACTTGAGTATATGTTCCCGTACTAGTTTCATAAACATTTTTTAAACGTGCCATATAACTTATGTTACATTAATTCCTTCAAAACAAATCGAAATGATGTGTGGACACCATTAAGATTAATAATTTTGCCAGAGAAGTCGGTAATGTAAATATTAATACTGTTAATGATCGTTTTGTCTACCTCACAGAACCCGACTCTCATCGGTTCATCTTTGAAAGAATATGATCTCGCAAGATCAGCTGTGCTTATTTCATAAATGACATCCCCGTATGATCCATCAACAATAGAATTACCTATCAAGTCACAGTGGATATACAATGTATAAATAGAATTTGTTATTTTTGGTGTCACAGTTCCAAATTTAGTTTCTCTAATAACTGCATCTTTGTCAAACCCGATCAATGTGTGTAAGTTTGATTCTCTCAAATCAAGTACGAATTTATTATGAATGGTAACCAAACATTTAAAACTTAATAAATCAAACTCAGTTTTTACAGGGACATGAGAGTCATCGCTTAAATCAATGTTTACAGCCAATGCTTCTTTTATGTAATTATCAATATCGGCATAACTGTAATTTCCATTTGCAAAACTAATAGTTTTCAAATCTGTTCCATTGCTATACCTTATTACTTTGTTATTAAAATCTTCACTAATATTATGCCATGAGTAAGTCATAGAATTAATCTTATCAAGTCCAATGCCGTACTGTTTGTTCTTACCTAATATTAATGGTCTGTCAAATACAGTTGTAAAATTACTCGTTGTATTTGAGCTATTAATTATTGAAGCTTTTTCTGATGATAATACAATTTTTTGTTCCAATATACATATTAGTAGATAAAATTAATCACCGTTGTAAAACAGTTTAAGACTTGATTTTTCAAAATTGAAAACTTGTGTAGTGTTTCGTTTTGTGGATGTTAAGATGGTCCAAAAATGTGATTTCGGAAGAAATGCTTCAAATGTTTCGTTTAGTATTCGTTTACCATTTTCTATTTTTGACTTAGGACGTGGCTGATCACGATCAATTATACCTGTATTAAACAAATTAAAATAATACATACCAATGTCTGTATTTGCAACAGTATATTTAATGTCTGCTTCAACGATATAGCGCCTGGGTTTTACAATTGTCATGGCGGTGGGACGTTTACCACCACCGGAATATTCTGTAGCATATTCTCCACTTTTTACAAATGAACTATGTACGAGAGTAAACGCCTCGAAAACATTATCACGTTTTGTTCTTTCAAGTGGTTTTCGTGTTGGATATGATACATAGTTAACTTGACTAGTAATATCTTCAATAATACTTATTCCATCTATTGTAGCTTCAAGAATTATAATCCTACTTAAATAGTCTACTTTTACTTTCAGCTCATCAATTTTACTAAGAACTGCCGTGTGTCGACTATCAGAATTGTGATTAAACTGTTTCAATGAAGCTATCTCGCCATAAAAAGCTTTGCTTCTTTCATCTTGAGCAGCTTTCAGTTGCTTCGAAGCGTCATCAATAGCAGTGTTAAGTTTATCAGCGTTAACCAGTTTGCTCAGTGCAGTCTCAAGTTTATCAGTGTCAACCAGTTTGCCAAGAGCTGTCTTCAGCGACTTACCGTCAACCATTTTCGTTTTGATATATTCAAATTCTTTGTTGATATCAGCAACGTTGGTGTTTATCTGCTCATTTAATATTTTAATTTGAGTTACTTCGGTAGTAAAAGCAGTTCTCATTTGTTTTGAAGCATCAGCAATAGCAGTTTCTAGTTCATTGTTATCAACCATTTGTTTATTGATTTCTCCAATCCGTGTATTAATATTTTGAACACCAGTTCTTATTTGTTCACTTAATTTCTTGTAGTTTTCATTCTCTTCCAATACATCTTTCTTTTCTAGCTCTTTCAAAGCATCACTCAAAAATTTTATTTCATCTTTCAATCCGTTTTGAATTTCAATCATTTTCACGCGGTTTGCTTGTATCTTTGTTTGTATCAAACTTAGTTTATCTTCAACACCTGTTGTCAATTTTTTTATCATGTCTGGAATTTTATCAATATTATAATCACGTATGATCTTTCTTATTCTTCTTTGAGTATATTGCCTTGTAACTGCATCATCTGCTTTTTCTGGATTGCCTACATTGGTGATTTTATTTTTATTCATGTCAAGATCACTTCTCAAAACATTTTCTTGGTTTCTACCCTTGTGAAGATAAATAACCAAATGTTTTTGTTTTACATACTTTGACAGCACAATAAAAAAGTTTGTAATATTAACACTGCCAGTAGTAACTTCCTCGCCAAGATCATTAAAAAGCCCCATTATATATAATATGATTAGATTAAATATCACCGGTGAAGTTTCTTTCGATCAACTTTCTAGGGCGATCCAGATACAGAAAGTCGTACTGCTTGTCAGTCGCTTTTCTGTTCTGCTCTTTGCTGACATCTTGTTCTTTGGAAAGCATACCCAGTTCGCGATTAACCGGAGTTACAAAGAAGATGTAATGAGAACAGTTCAAACGAATGTCTTTGGAAGTTTTGTAATAAGATTGAGACAAATAAATTACACAACAATTGTTGTGTCTTCCCTGGATGAAATAATTAATAATATCGTTTTGATTGCGTTAACAAACATAATCGTCGAAAATGACTATCTTCTGATTATCTGAATCCAAATCATTCACAGGGATAGCTTCATCATTTAAACATTCTAATATATCTTCGACCGAAATTTTATTATTTTTTGCTATCTTTTCAAGTTTTTTTGACAAAACCTGATACTTGGACTGCTCCAAGTTTTTAGCAAACAAATAAATCTTGTCGTAATAAACTAAAGGTTTCAGCAACATGTGAACTAATGTGTTTGTCTTGCCAGAACCTGTATTACCGCAAATTAACATTCTAAAACAACAGTCTGGCATAAAGTTCCATAGTTGTTTAAAATTACCGTTTTCTGTTTACATATCATAGTTTAGAATTTGCATTATAATAATGCTTGGATAATACTCGTCTTAACTTATTTTAATTTATCTTATTTTAATCTAACTTATATAATTACATGTCTTTGTTAAAATGGAAAGAATAAGCAGATAAAATGCGAAAATCGAGTGAGCTTGTTAAAGAATTCGTGAATAAAGTTATCCGAAAAAGACTAGAAAAAGGAGCTAGTTGTGATTTAAACGCAGAAGTATTTAAACCTGTAACTAGCGAAATAACATAGCAAACAAGGCGGCTAGCTGAACATTTGATTACCCTTCCAGAAATACGTCAACAGTTGGCTCTTCTTCCCGAGGCAATACGTCCACAATTACTTGCCCCGCCTGATCGCGGAGCTATAGCACCACCGCCGCCACCACCGCCGCCACCACCACCACCACCAACGCCACCACCAACGCCACAAGTTAAAAAAACAGCTGTCAAGAAATCCGGAGTTCCTGAACGCCTAACGCCGGCCAGTTACAGAGAGGAACTAGAGCAGGCAGTAAAGTGACCAACATTAAGAAGTGCTTCAGACAGAGTGCTAAGGTCAAAAGCTGCCGAACCCGGGACGGACCTATTTGCAAAAATCAAAAAGAAACGTACATCATTTAGTCCCGAGGAAGAAAAAAATAATAAAAGAAATAGAAGAAGAAGATAAAGAATGGAGAGATGAGGAACCCAAACCGATGTATGATATTGACTTGGAGTTTAATCGTCACAAACGTATTGCCCAACAAGGAGAAGCAGTTGTGCTAGGCCTAAAAGTAGATGATGATTTTATAGACTTGACAACAAAGCATTACAATAATAAAAAAACTTATTCAAAACTGTCTCAGAATGCTTTTAAGGAACTAACAAAAGTATCTGGTTTGCCAATTCACAAAGGTTCTTCAAAGTTCAAGAAGATTTTAGGAGGTTGTGTTGATGTTGAATATTACAATAGTCCTAATGATTTGGTTAGTGATCTAGAGTTAGTATGCGGAAGTATCGAATCAGGAAATAATAGTCCACGGCTGATAAATAAAGGTATTGGCATAATCGATGAATTATTAAAAATAGGCGGAATATCACTCAAAGAACATGAGCAACTATTTTCTAAATAAGTATATGAAAAGGTTCGAGCTTAATGGAAATTAAGCTAGTAGAGATGCCCCGCGGGAGCATCTGTTCAAGTTAAACGGTTATGGCATCCAGTCGTAATTCAACTTGTTTCCATATCCTATCATACTTTTCTCTGGTTGATTTTGTTTTAATCGTTTTTGTTTCTTTTTCTATTTTTAATATTTTAAATATTTTCTGAAAAATGTATTCAAATTTGATTGATCTTTTTCGACCTTCTATTTGATCCAAAATCTTTACAATTGTGTAAAGCAAATCTTCAAATCTTTGTCTGTTTGCAGAAGACAATTAAATGCACCGAGTATTTATCTAAGTGGTACTTTCTGTGGTAAATAGTTTTCTTTCGGCTGTAATTGTAACTTGCAATAAGATTGTAGCCATTGTGAGTGCCGCAATTAAGACAAACACGTTCACAAGTATCGTTACAATTTATACATGCGTAAGTACACTTGTAACACAGCTTGGCTCTGGTACAATATTTACAAAGCTTCTTTTTATTAGCTGCGTAAAATAAGATGCAATCTATGCACGTCCCAGTGGGATCAATAATATCCAAAACTCTTTTACAATATTTGCAATTCATTATATTATAGTATAGAATTATATTTTTAAAATATAGGCTTAAAGAAATATTATCTTATGTAATTACATAAATGGAACGTTTAAGAAAGATCAAACGGAACATGTAAAAACTATTGATTTTGAAGATGCGAGTAAATAAGATGCAGAGCTTTTAATTTTTTCAAACTTTCAAGATTTGACAGAAAGAATCATAACAATGTTCAAACAACTAAAACTGTCATGGAAAATAAAAAAGGAGATATAAACAAACTGCGTGCTTTTTGTAAAAAACAAATTTCAGAGGCAACCAGTTACCATTCAAAATTATACAAAGTTTCTTTTATTGCCTGCTATGATGTTTTACTTAAGCAAGGAATTGAAATTATTATGTATGGTTGATTACAATTATATAATCTTTAATAATTGAATATTTACAGTTATGCGGAAGAAGAAAGAAAACATTTTGAAGAGGAACAGAAGGTTTATGAGAAAGTAGCTGCTTACGAGCAGGCTTTTTTAACCAAGACAAATGAACTTCTCAAAGAGTTTGAGACAGTTCACATGCAACGATTGTCAGATGATATTGCAGCTTTTAAAACAGATTGGGCAATAAAAACTGAGACTGAATGCAATGATGCTGTAAAGCTTCTCACAGATCTAGCAGAAAAAGAAATTAAGATTTTTAATGAAACACAATTAAAAGTAATGTCTGAAAATGTTGAGTTGTTCAGAGATAATCTAATCAGCAATCTAGAAAAACCTCATGTGATTAATACTGATATCGGATGTTGCGAGGACTTTGAAACGTTCGTCGAAAGTTTAAAAGAAATGATTGATGCAGAAGTTTTTGATAAAGACGAGTTTATAAACTATTGCAAATACAGGATAAAAATAAAATCACTGGCAGCTGGAGGTGATCTTGAAACTGTTTATTTTGATAGATACTGCAAATATCATATAAAAATAAGTCAGATGATAGATAATAGAGTTCTTGAGGAAAAATGCTTTCGGAGATACTTATACATTCTTCTGGATAATGAAACAGATGCTCTCTTGGATGAGGTTACTAACGAGGACACCGGTGAATATATTTATGAGGTTACTGATGAGGATACCGATGAGGACGTCGATGAGAACACCGATGAGGACGCCGACGAGGATATCGATGAGGACGCCGACGAGGGTGAAAATATTCAATAAAATAATGTTAATTAATTAATTAATTAATATAGTCTTAAAGAAATAATCTTATGTAATATTATAATAATGAGTATCCGAGAAATTGAAACATCCTCAAAACAGTAAAGCAAGGTTTTTAAAGTAAATGTTGTCAGTAATGATCCGTTCAGACAACGACAAAAAACACAATCAAGTGTTGTGAACTTTCTTAAAAAAGAACTAAGAAAAACAGGTGGATTGATGTAAAACTTACTTTTAAAAAACAAGTACCGTGTGAAAGAGGAGGTTTTGATTGTATATACAAAACAGCTTACTTTGCCTCAAAGGCTGTAATAATATTAAACAGAATATCAGAAGCATTAGACAAAGCACATAAAGAAATTATGAATAGAATTGGAAATTGGATTCGGTTGGGAAGTGGTTGGGTAATTGAGACACTAGACGCACACTATATAAATCGAATAAAGTATAAGGCTTTACGAGGTAGCTCTTATTTGGATTTACCAAAAGAAATTGCTAATGCTAAAAAAGGATTGATAAATATAAAAAATGAAAAAGATAACGAGTGCTTCAGATCGTGTCATTTAGCTTGTAAATTTCCTGTTGAAAAGGATCCCCAAAGGATAACAAAGTATAAAAAGCATATTGGTGATCTTGATTACAAAGGAATTACATTTCCTGTTACTATCAAACAAATCCCAAAAATAGAAAAACAAAACAACATTTGTTTTAACATATTTGGGTATGGAGATAATCAAGTATACCCTTTGTACATATCAAAAAATAAAGGAGAAAAAACATGTGATATGCTTTTAATCACCGACGAAGAAAACAATCATTACGTGTGGATAAAATATTTTGACTGACTAATGTTTAGTCAAACAGCATATGAGGGGAAAACATGGTTTTGTAAAACATGCTTGCAGTGCTTTAAATTAGAAAGAGTTCTAGAAAACATAAACCTGTTTGTCTTTCACTTAATGATAAGCAAGCAGTAGAGATGCCAAACAAAGATGAAAAAGTTAAGTTTTAAAACTACGACAGACAGCTAATGGTTCCGTTTGTTATATATGCTGATTTTGAAGCAGTAACCGAAAGTATTTCTTCAGTATCAAACAATCTTAAAAAATCACATACAGAAGCATATCAAAAGCATACTGATTGCAGTTATGGGTATAAGGTTGTTTGTTGTTATGATGATCAATATAAGATTAAAAATATTGGAGAATATCATGATCTGTATCTTAAGACTGATGTGCTGTTGCTGACAGATGTTTTTGAAAACTTTAGAAAAATTTGCATTGAGTATTACAAATTAGATCCTTGTCATTACTTCAGTAGTCCTGGTTTAGCCTGGGATGCATGCCTCAAGATGACTGGTATCCAACTTGATTTAATAACTGATATTAATAAATATTTGTTTGTGGAAAAAGGATTAAGAGGCGGTACGAGTTATATCGCAAACAGATATTCACAGTCTAACAATAAATATATGAAAAACTATGACAACAAAAAAGAAAACAAGTACATAATATTTCTTGATGCTAATAACTTGTACGGGTGGGCCATGTGTCAACCGTTACCTACTGGCAACTTCAAGTGGGTTGATAAGTTTGAAAAAGGAAAATCAAATTACATTGTTGAGTGCGATATAACGTATCCTGAGAAACTGCATGACTTGCATAATGAGTATCCTCTCGCCCCGGAAGGTTTAAAAGAAGAGTGGTTGTCAGACTATTGTAAAAATTAAAAAAAAAGTTTAATTTAGGACATTGTAATGTTAATAAACTTGTTACGACGTTGAAAAATAAAGAAAAGTATGTCGTGCATTTTAGAAACTTAGAATTGTATAAAAATCTTGGATTGAAGGTAACAAAAATACACCGAATACTACAGTTCGACGAATGAAAGTGGTTGAAAACATACAGAGACTTTAATACTGCTGGTAAGAGAACAGCTGGTAAAAATGCTTTTGAAAAGGATTTCTTCAAACTGATGAACAAATCAGTTTTTGGTAAAACTATGGAAAATTTGAGAAAAATAATTAATGTTAAATTGACTCACGATGAGGAGGTTCTCTTAAAATATGCAGCAAGACCTTCATTTATTTCTTGTAAAATGTTTAATGAAAATTTATTTGCCATAAACAGAATAAAAGAACGATTAGTTTTAAATCGTCCTTGTTATGTTGGCATGTGTATTTTAGACTTGTCAAAATATTTGATGTATGATTTCCATTAAAACTCTATCAAAAACAAATATGATAGAAAATCTACGTTATTATTTACTGATACCGATTCCTTGTGTTATGAAATAAAAACAAAAGATGTGTATGCAGACTTTTACAAGGATAAAGAACTGTTTGATAATTGAGATTATGATCCAAAAAATAAGTTTCATTTTAATGAAAATAAAAAGGTTATTGGCAAGATGAAAGATGAAACGTGCCTATTGTTGAATTTGTTGGTTTGCAAAGTAAACTATATTCGTATGTGCTAGATAATGAGGTTAGTGCAAAGAAATGTAAGTTAGTGCAAAGAAATGTAAGGGTGTTAAAAAGTGTGTTGTTAAAAACAGATAGCACAAGACGATTATAAAAAGATTTTGTTTACGGCAACAGAAGCTCACCATGAGATGAAGTTATTAGATCACAAAAGCATAACATAAGCAGCTATGCAATAAATAAAAAAAGTTTATCAGCTTATAATGATAAACGGCACATACTAGATAACGGACAAGATACGTTAGCATAGAAATAAAACATACCATGATAGAGTATGATGGATGTTAATTGTAATAGTTGAGTAGCATTCAAGGGTTTAAAAATAATTATATATAGTATTATTATATAATGGTACAAGAAAGATTAGAAAAGGTTTGCAGAAAACTTAACCATTTAAAAGATAAATATAGAAGAGAATTGATGAGAGGTAAGCAACTCCAAGTAGAATATGATGTAGTTCGTGATGATTTTATGGACACCAAAAAAGGCGATTGCTGGTTGAAATGGATAATTATGAACGTGAGCTGGCCGGAAAGAGAGAAGAGCTTCTTGAACTGAAATACAAAATAGCAAAGTGTAGGAAAATAAAATACTCCATGGTAAAACATGATATGCAGAGCGATGATGAATACTACTGCCCGGTTCCGTCTGACTTTGCTTAACGAGTTGCAAATGTTATGTTATTAAAATGACAAAACCGGATTGATTAGTAGTATAGATAGTAGCGGTATCAGCGGAGATTCCCGTCGCGGGGTGCTTGAGAAAACTGTTGAAATATGTTGGTGTTGATTCAGGCGTGACTTACATTTAGATCTTGGTGTGAATGAGAGTTACGCCTGAGTCTTCACTGGCATATTTCATTAGTTTTTCTCGTTCCCCGCGAGGGAAACTGCGCTGGAACCGCTACTATCTATACTACTTACTGCAGTCTGAAAACAGGTGGTGGAAGACCTGGTTACTATTTCATATACGATATACGTATATGTATGTTTAAAGTAATAGATAGCGTATGGTCTCATCGAGTTGTTTATTAGATTATGGTCTCATCGAGTTGTTTATTAGATTATGGTCTCATCGAGTTGTTTATTAGATTATGGTCTCATCGAGTTGGTTTATTTAAACTGCGTCAATTAATACGTTTAACATAAATAAACCAACGATTATGTTTTGTAGGATGTCCATTTCATCTGTCTGCCATACTCTAACTTCCAATATATTGTAGTTAGTATACTCGAGTTATACTGACAGGTGTTAGTTTCAATAAAATGATTTAAACATGTGCAAATAGGAAGCAAATGTCAGCCAACACGCTACAACTACTATTATATCAAATAGTATGAACGTTAAAACTATTATATATGGGGTTCTCATGAGAGAATGCAAACGTAGTTGTTAATGTTATATATTGCATATATTATTATGTTATATTTTCTTTAAATGATAAATAACCAAAGGCAGTGAAGTCGATCGTACGTCAGTACGTTTTCTTTCAATTCCATACAGATATTGTCTGTTTCTAAACGTTGTTTGTTGACTGTGTTCCTTGAATGCTGCGTATCCAAATCGGTTTCTGTGGTGGATACTCAAACAGGAGTATCCATTCTTTGCCGTCGCGCGAATCTGGAACATTTCACCTAACAACGCAAACTAGTTTTCTACAAAACTATTCTCTACATAGCAGTTAAACGCGCATGAATATACACATATTGCCGCTTTGCTTGCCATTGTGATAAAAGCAAACGACGTCATTGTTCGTAATTTAACAGGAATGATTTAACATTATTTAATATGTATATCAAATATACATTTAAACTGTGCAGCATGGAATGTAATATATATTTTTTCTGATGTTTTATAAAAAAGCACGTTTAACTTATTCAATTTCTAAGCGACATTCCTATTCGATTTTTATATCTATATTTCGCTTTTCACTATATTGATAAAGATAGTCACGTGACCTGAAGCGGGTAAACAAGCAGAATGTTTACTAACTTTCTAGAGTACAGCTAGAGTATATTTTCTCCATCTTCTGTCAATTAGCAGATAAGTTCCATATAAATGCTTTAGAAGGTGATTTTATTACATCTCCAAATGTTGATGATGTCAGACGTTCCTTGCCCAACGTGCCATAGTTGAGTGCTATTCTAGTCAATTGTCTCTGTCAACATTTCAACAGATCTTGACTGTGTTACCTCCATGTTTGTAGTTCAAAATGTCTGGTCCAAACATAACAACCTGTTGCCATTTTGTTAATTAACTAATGTTTACACATCAACATCAGGGGTCTTTGGTAATTATAAACAGATTGCCTTAGCAAGGATTTTGATGGTCATTATATGTGTAGTTTGTAATGTTATACATATGAATTTAGTACGTTAAATTTTGTAATGTTATACATAGGAATTTAGTACTTTAAAGGTGCACACGCCAATCTTTATTTACTTGCATTTTTGCATGCATGTTAAACTTATTAGAATAGTTCAAGCAAATTGTATTAATTTGCATATTACTGACTGTTAATTATTGTGCATCAATATTATATTATTATATGGACTTATATTGCTGGATTAAAAATTCAAGATAATAATTTTATTGCTTGATTAATAACTTAAAGATTGCCGTGTGCCATTTTAAAGGTAGCACATGCACGGTTATATCTAGGCGTTATTGAAGCCGGTAGTGCTTTGGTTCTATTGAAGCCTTTAATGACACCTCTCGGTATCTCGATGACATATTGAACATTGACAACCCTTTCTTTCCAACTATGGTTAATAATATTTATGCTAAAGAACTTCATCAAAACTTTATCAAAAGAACTTTATTCTAAAGAACTTCATGAAAACTTTATCAAAAGAGGTTATGACCCTATCATTTTGCAACGTACTGCATGCTTGGTGGTGGACCCTTTTACAGTTCGTCACTATGCTTTCCTATTTGATTGTACGATGGCCGGACAGGCTGTGGACCCTATGATGACGCCTACCTAAAGCCCATTGGGACGGTGGCGTTTGATGTTTGTCTATGATCTTTCCTGTCATTCCCTTAATGCTTTATTCTCTTGTTGCTCTGGTTTCTGCCAAATCATTTAGTACCTTCATTGTTGCTTTCTAGGCTACTGTTTTTTTGTATTATATTTACACGAGCATGTTTGTGTTTTACTTATATTGCCTATTGATGCTGCCTTGTTAGTTCGAGATTAGATCATGGCGGGGATTTCTTTATTTACACTGTCCTGTTTTAATGAGATGACAGTTGGGTAAGTGTGAGGTTTGGTCACCATAGAGCCGGTTTAAACCCCCAGTGGCCTACTTTGCCACTGACCGTGCAAAGGCGGTAGCCATCTTGTCAACCCTTTCGTGTTTGTGATGTTCGTATTTATTATTACTTTTGCCTTATTGTTTTTCTGTTTGCATGTTTGTTTCTGTGTTTTGTGGTTGACTGACCTCCTTAAATGCTACTTTCCCTGTCCGATATTTTTATATTTCTTTCTTCTTTTAGCAGTCCCAGTATTACCAGGATTAATTAAATACTACTATATTTTGTAAGCCCATTTGAAATAATGGTCGTATAAGGAAGGGCGCATGATATACGACATTTTTGAAGGGGTCAAAACATGTTTAGCTCCCATTAAGATTATTGGGAGTGGTGGTCCTAGTCACCCCTTCTCTTACGACCATGAGTAGTTGTAGTCACAGTGAAAACATCCAGGGAATCATCTTATTGTACTGATATTATGCCCGCATTGTTATTAGACATTAAAACAGATTGTCCTGTCTCGCAAACTGCTTGTGCGTATCTCCAATATGTGAATGTTCTCCTTCCCAAAGGGGGGCAAGAGATTTGAATGCTAAGATTTAAATAGTATCCACCTTAGGACCTTCAGTCGTTTGATTATAGCTACTTTTACTAACACATTCAATTACATGCAGTATTCAATTAAACAATGTTATTACTAAAACGAGATATAAACATCAAGAGTTAACATAAATACTTCTAAAACAAGGTATGCATTGCTCCTTGGAACAATGGGAGACATGAACAATTTCAGTTTACGCCGATGAAACATTAATTACATGTTCCGTTACAATTTCAGTTTACGCCGATGAAACATTCATTATATGTTCCGCTACAATCAACTGGGTACCACTTGTAATTATTTATTAAGTAATCACAAGGATTTCAGTGTACCAAACTTAGTTTTAATTCATAGACAATGTAACAGATCATCTGGCTTATGTAATATTCTATTCTATTAAGACGTTGCCCTTGACCTGTGAGACTGGATTTTGTTACCTTCTAAAACACAAATTTAATCTAAATATGTGTTATCGCCCTGATCGAAATCTGCGATAAGTATCTCCGTGTTTACCAAACATTGCTGTTGTTGGTATATCCTGTTACTTTTATAGAAACTTATCTATACATAATTAAGATTGAAACAGTTCCATCGATTTTGAGATTTCCTTCTATTTGGAAAACGTGGAAATGAAGGTTCGTGAATAACATAAGCTCATTATGGTTCCTATTAGAGCAGGAAGCTTCACGTTCATGCTTTCTTTAGCGATTAGATGTTTTCACTGTTGTATGTGTATAGTGACTACATTATAATCACAATATTATCACTTTAATAGTTTTAGATATACTGTGAATGTATATACATGTGTTATAGAGTGAGGCATTAAAACGCAAATCAGTTTTTAATAAACGTATCATTTAAGTACAGATTAAGAAATAGTCGCTACTAATGATCAAAAAACGGCATTTGTTTTAAAAGGACTCATGGCAATCTTGAAGTTTATCAAGCACTAAAATGAGCGTTTCGATTGATAGATTTGGTTTATTTTTTACATTAAACCCGCTAGTATATAATTAAATAACATGTTGAGTTTTCATTTTTCCGTCTTATTCCAACATATGTATACATATATTATTGGTGCAATATAATCAACAATAAATACTATGCAAACACAATTGGCGTTATGCAATTCTTATAATTATCATTAATGATTGAACGTTTTAATAGTATAATGTTCAAGAAAACATGCATTTAATTGTCCATATTACATTCAGCTGCCCCTTTTTTACTTTAGTCGTTTCGTCTTGTTGGTATTGACGAGGATGAATCGTATGCCTGTGTGTACCTGTATACTATCCATACTATTGTTTGAAGGAATACATATGCCAAGTCTGTCCTTTCTTTTCGCGATTTAGATATCTAACATTACAAACGAGTTATTGGCAATCTCGTTAGCATGGATCAGTCAATTGCATTTTTACATCGTTAATTATCCCAATTTAGACGGAATGCACATCGTCATGTGTGATGTAAAATATGTTTCCAAACCATTGTTAAGTTCCAGAGCTTGTAATAAAAATGAATACGGTAACCTAACCTCTGTATACAATGAAACTGAATAGCATCTCCATAAGAGCTAACGTTATCATAAAATTCAACAAATGTTTTCAACAATTTATTATCGTCAGCTCATCTTCTTCTACAAGCTAAATGAGAATTTGTATTATTATAAGGTGACTGTAAATCAGTGTTAGACATACAATTGCACGAGAAAATGTTGTTATTCAATTGCGTATCACATTATAACCCAGCAGGCATTTTTCATCGGTACAACGTAATAATCCATCATTTTTCTGACATGCAATTCATAGTCAAAATGAAAGTTTTTAGACGCCTTTTTTTTCGACGACAAACGGACGTCAAAACCCAACGTTGTATTGATGTTGGATTAACAGTCAAAATGAAAGTTTTTTAGACGTCATTTAACGACTTTGTACCGGCGTAAACATCCAACTTTTTATTGACGATGGATTCACAGTCAGGATAAAAGTTTTTTTAACGTCATTTTCCGACGTTGTACCGACGTCAAAACCCACCTTTGTATTGACATCGGATGTTGTATTTCAGTCTACTAGTGATTTTCTCTCTCATTTTATGGTTTGTTATATGTCCAACTTTTTTTCCAAGGTTGAGCAGTTTTATCTACGTTGTCTGACAAGCTCCAGAGTGAACAAAGTAGCAAACATTTTCTACAAAAGATCAATGTTAATTAAATATTGTTTTTCATTTTTTGCGATGTTATCGAAGTATAACACGTCATTGATGGGTCACGAATTTATACATTTACATATTTGTAACCCATCATTGACGTGTTTTACTTCGATAACATCGCAGAAAATGAAAACAATCCTCATAATTACAAACTTATATCAATGATAATCTTTACTGAACGTCCATTTTATTTCACATTCCCCATTAAGCTCTAAATTAAACCGATCAGCCAGATCATACATTTTCAATTTGAAATCTATCCTCCCAAAGGTATAGGCCTAGATCTTTAAGTTTCCTAAACAAATATGTTTCTAGTGGCGTCCCCAAAAGTGTCTCCCCAAACTCGTCAGCGTGCACCATTTTACTTCTTATTTTTAAGACTAATCGTGGGGAGCATTCAACCAGACGCCCATCCCACCCCACCCCTGAGGCAGGCCTCAGAGCTCTGCAAAATCAAACATGCGGTACTCATTTGCTCAGGCCTAAAACTTAAAAATGGCCAGATACGCCCAGCTTTTTTCAGCTGGACCAGTTAAAAAAGGTTTATAATATCGGTTGTATTTATTGATTCACCTTTTAAAAAAGACATGACATACACATATTCATAAATAGCGTTATGATTGTAATATTAAGCTAAAGTGTTTACCTTTACTGAGTATATTAATGCTAGTCCACGTCTGTTTGAATCCACTGTTTATTTACTTTCGTTCTGTGACGTTAACGGTTTAAATAGAGACTATTATGTCAGTGCAATGATTTTTACTGTCGAGTTTATAAGGCGAGGCTTAGAAAATGAAGAATAGTGAGGCTCTGCCGATAAGCTTAAGTTGTTATTAAAAGAAGTTGTTTGACGTCTACATGACGTCAATGTTTTATCTCTGGAACTCGGTAGCACTAATTTTTATACACCAGTTCATTCCACTGAGGATGATGTTATTTCCATACATATCACTCGGTGCACTACTTTCAAGCCTGGGGTAGACGAAAAGCAGAACAAACTGCTAACTAGATACTGGATTCCTAAATTAC
>JAWPHD010018230.1:0-40847 GCA_037043455.1 Cyrtodaria siliqua | reverse complement strand
CAACAAGTAGTGTTTTTGTTATAGAACTTTATACCAAGTAGTATTTTTGCTATAGAACTTTATACCAAGTAGTATTTTTGTTATAGAACTTTATACCAAGTAGTATTTTTGCTATAGAACTTTATACCAAGTAGTATTTTTGTTATAGAACTTTATACCAAGTAGTATTTTTGCTATAGAACTTTACAACAAGTAGTATTTTTGTTATAGAACTTTATACCAAGTAGTATTTTTGCTATAGAACTTTATACCAAGTAGTATTTTTGTTATAGAACTTTATACCAAGTAGTATTTTTGCTATAGAACTTTATACCAAGTAGTATTTTTGTTATAGAACTTTATACCAAGTAGTATTTTTGTTATAGAACTTTATACCAAGTAGTATTTTTGCTATAGAACTTTACAACAAGTAGTGTTTTTGTTATAGAACTTTATACCAAGTAGTATTTTTGTTATAGAACTTTATACCAAGTAGTATTTTTGTTATAGAACTTTACACCAAGTAGTATTTTTGTTATAGAACTTTATACCAAGTAGTATTTTTGTTATAGAACTTTATACCAAGTAGTATTTTTGCTATAGAACTTTACAACAAGTAGTGTTTTTGTTATAGAACTTTATACCAAGTAGTATTTTTGTTATAGAACTTTATACCAAGTAGTATTTTTGTTATAGAACTTTACACCAAGTAGTATTTTTGTTATAGAACTTTATACCAAGTAGTATTTTTGTTATAGAACTTTATACCAAGTAGTATTTTTGCTATAGAACTTTACAACAAGTAGTGTTTTTGTTATAGGACTTTATACCAAGTAGTATTTTTGTTATAGAACTTTATACCAAGTAGTGTTTTTGCTATAGAACTTTACAACAAGTAGTGTTTTTGTTATAGAACTGTATACCAAGTAGTGTTTTTGTTATAGAGCTTTATACCAAGTAGTATTTTTGCTATAGAACTTTTCAACAAGTAGTGTTTTTGTTATAGAACTTTATACAAAGTAGTATTTTTGTTATAGAACTTTATACCAAGTAGTATTTTTGCTATAGAACTTTATACCAAGTAGTGTTTTTGTTATAGAAATTTATACCAAGTAGTATTTTTGTTATAGAAATTTATACCAAGTAGTATTTTTGTTATAGAAATTTATACCAAGTAGTGTTTTTGTTAAAGAACTTTATAACAAGTAGTATTTTTGCTATAGAACTTTACAACGAGTAGTGTTTTTGTTATAGAACTTTATAACACGTATTATTTTCGTTATAGAACTTTATACCAAGTAGTATTTTTGCTATAGAACTTTTCAACAAGTAGTGTTTTTGTTATAGAACTTTATAACACATAGTATTTTTGTTATAGAACTTTATACCAAGTAGTGTTTTTGCTATAGAACTTTACAACAAGTAGTGTTTTTGTTATAGAACTGTATACCAAGTAGTGTTTTTGTTATAGAGCTTTATAACAAGTAGTATTTTTGCTATAGAACTTTACAACAAGTAGTGTTTTTGTTATAGAACTTTATAACACATAGTATTTTTGTTATAGAACTTTATACCAAGTAGTATTTTTGCTATAGAACTTTTCAACAAGTAGTGTTTTTGTTATAGAACTTTATAACACATAGTATTTTTGTTATAGAACTTTATACCAAGTAGTGTTTTTGTTATAGAACTTTATAACACATAGTATTTTTGTTATAGAACTTTATACCAAGTAGTGTTTTTGTTATAGAACTTTATACCAAGTAGTATTTTTGCTATAGAACTTTATAACACATAGTATTTTTGTTATAGAACTTTATACCAAGTAGTATTTTTGTTATAGAACTTTATACCAAGTAGTATTTTTGCTATAGAACTTTATAACACATAGTATTTTTGTTATAGAACTTTATACCAAGTAGTATTTTTGTTATAGAACTTTATACCAAGTAGTATTTTTGTTATAGAACTTTATACCAAGTAGTATTTTTGCTATAGAACTTTACAACAAGTAGTGTTTTTGTTATAGAACTTTACAACAAGTAGTGTTTTTGTTATAGAACTTTACAACAAGTAGTGTTTTTGTTATAGAACTTTATACCAAGTAGTATTTTTGTTATAGAACTTTATACCAAGTAGTATTTTTGCTATAGAACTTTACAACAAGTAGTGTTTTTGTTATAGAACTTTATACCAAGTAGTATTTTTGTTATAAAACTTTATACCAAGTAGTATTTTTGCTATAGACTTTTACAAGTAGTATTTTTTGTTATATAATGCTATAACAAGTAGTAATTTTTGTTATAGAACTTTATAGCAAGTAGTATTTTTGTTATAGAACTTTATAACAAGTAGTGTTTTTGTTATAGAACTTTATACCAAGTAGTGTTTTTGTTATAGAACTTTATACCAAGTAGTATTTTTGTTATAAAACTTTATACCAAGTAGTATTTTTGCTATAGACTTTTACAAGTAGTATTTTTTGTTATATAATGCTATAACAAGTAGTAATTTTTGTTATAGAACTTTATAGCAAGTAGTATTTTTGTTATAGAACTTTACAACAAGTAGTATTTTTGTTATAGAACGCTATAACAAGTAGTAATTTTTTTTTTATAGAACGCTACGAGACATTCGCCGATGTGATATTTAGTGCTGTGAAAGACGACCTTACTCGTCCATCGAATGGAAACACGGAGGAACAAAGAGTAAGTATTTTATGATAACCAGGGTCATAGGTACAAAACATTGACTCTAGCATGTTTTGGAGATATATGAAAACGAGAGTAAATAACACTTTTGAGGTAGCAACAAAATAACACAACAGATGGTGAGTTAACTCGTTATTTTTCATTGTACCATAGCTTAACTCGTTATTTTTCATTGTACCATAGCTCTAATGGTTTTCCTTTGTTCTTGCTTATGATATAATGTTCATAAACCTGAAGGTCTGAGCCTAAACCGTGCTATAACTGCCGGTATATTTCCGCCATGCTATAAATGACAGATTCGGCAGTTATACCATGGTCTACCCAATTTACACGCGCGTAGTTGTAATGTTTACACACAACCTGTCAATCAAAATGTCAATTACCAGCATTGAATGGCTATATGGTACAAAACATTTATAGCATATTTTTATCGTATCCGATTTATACTGCACTCTCGGGTCTGCGGCCCGCGAGAAGCAGTATAAATTGCATATACTCGAAAATTATGCTATAAATATTACTTACCGGTATATCATAAATACGACTTATTTCAAAATTCAAGGTATGGTATTCCAATTCCAATTATACGTGTTCCAAACTATGTCCCAAGTTACAAAAGTATTACCACATTACGTGGTCCGAGTATTAACTTTCATACCCAATCCAACCCCTTCTCCAAGAAGCGAAAACAGGGTTGGCTGGGGTATAAATAAAATGCTAATTTCGGCTTAAATGTTTGCATATTGTAAAATCAAAATATGTAATAGGTTCTTTATAACAGGTTATCACCTTTATTCAGTAAAGAATGTTTTTAAACATGTTTTATTGTCGAAATAGTCGTTATAAAATCCTGCTAAGATAAGCTTTCCCATCTCTAAATGGAGTTAAGGCAGGACCATGAAATGGATTATTAATTTTAAGCCTAGGTCTTTATATAAAAGTATGATCCCTGAGGGGCCTAGGAATCTTTATGTGAGGAAGCTATCCAGCTGGCTTGCGGAACGTCGGTGGTTCTACCCAGGTGCCCGCCCGTGCACGAAAATTGCCCGGAGGGGCACCTGGGGTCTTCCTCCACCAGTGGAAGCTGGAAAGTCGCCATATGACCTTAGCTGTTGGTGCGACTATAAAATCCAATTCAATTCAATTATATAAAAGTAGAAGGTCTGTGTGTTTTCCTCGAACATCACACTTTTTGCTGAATTTTTTTTTTTTGATTTGTATTTGGGAATGAAAATCAGATGTTGTTATAGTGGAGATGAAAAGCACATCCTGTAAACATTACACAATATTAAAATTTAAATCTAAAAATAGTATATGATGTATTTATTGTCAATTTTGGGCAAGAGTTAGAGTCAAATTGATCCAGAGCTAGGGTCAATGACACGGTGCTAGCTTCAATGCTAAGGTATAATGATCAATGCATTTGATAATCCCGATACGATATTAATTGCCACGGTACCATGCACGATCTTGTCCGCCTAATGTCGTCGGTCCAAATTACTATATGTTACTTTCATATCAGTAAGCACTGACAACCTGCTTTACATGACTTCTGCAGTGTTGATGTATGATGTCTTGAGTCTGTATAAGCTGTGTAAGCACTTGAAGATAATATCGAGCAATCGTATTTGTTGTTATAACAATATATCTGAATAGACTCATTGTGTCGCCTGTGTAGCATGGCAGACACTTAGGGATCACTTTGTCCGTCGTCGTCCGTAACACTTTAACCTGCAACCTAACCTGGACCATAACTTGAAAAGTATTTGACCTGTGTTCATGAAACTTCACACACTTCTTTATCTTACCTCAAGGAATGTTATTACACATGTTCAATAACTCTGACTTTCATTTCGGCAGAGTAATGACCCCTTCATAAAACTTTAACCTGCAACCTAACCAAGCTCATAACTGGCCATAACTTTGAAATAAGAACCCGGAAGGCAACACAAGTGTTCCGTGGAACACCCTTCTAGTTTATATAAATCATGATAAAAATACTACTGTATGCCGTCTTACCATGCCACAGTTGTAACATAAATTATGTAAATATTGATGCTAATGATGCTCATGACTCTTGTTAGGGTTATTGCATAATAATTTATAATACAATTATTATGTAATAACTCTTAACAAGAGCCATGAGTATAGCATGTATTACTGAACGGTAAACTGATGTTAATTTGGTTGAGAAAAAGTATGGTACATGCACTTGTGCCAGGAAGAGACATAGTGACTGGCATATATGCTAAACATATATCATACGACGGATAATACTACTGCAGCAAGTTTAATACCGAGGGGTGAATGGAAAACCACCGCAAGTCTATATAAATAAAGACTGTTGTACAATAGTAATCACTTAAAAAAATGAATCGACCGTCATATGTGGCCTAAATGTGCTAAATGACGTAAAACACCATTCAGTGGAACCATCAACACTCGATATATTGATGATTTTTCAATACATAACATATTCAATTCAAAAGCAAAAATGAACAAGTCAGAATATAAGGCATTAAAAGCAAAAATTTAGAAAAAAAGCTTAATATAAGAATATGACAAAAGTCAGGGAAGGGGCTAAATAAAAAATGAGACAAAAGTCATGAAATGCCAAAATGTAAGAAAAGAGCCAAAATATCAGAAATAAGACAAAGTCATGAACAGAGCCAAATCCTTTTCTCTTTAACTGCTTTATTTATACCATCAATAATCTGTAAGTCTATGAAGCATCTAAATTAATTGTGTGCCTCAGGCCTATTTGTTCATTTTATTCTTAGATGGTCACTTCAGCGAAACAATATCTAACATGGTTTTATTAAAATACTCATTGCTGATTGGTTATTGAGATGGCGTTCAATTTCATGTCAATACATAGCGACGCTATTTGAGGTCATGTCCGCTAACCGTTAAAGGGACACTGTCCGTAAGTAAGCAGATATTGAGCATAGCCAAATAACTGTCTGATTTTTATTCAGTGAAATGTCTACATGAAAACATTAGCATAGACCCCGATAAGCTTGTAGTAAAACACGTACATTTTGTGAGTTTGAAAAAAAAAGAGTTTTATTTATTATTTGTAAATAATGTGGGACCCACTTTATTTACATTTCTGCTGATCACATGACATCCATTAGCGTATTAGCTTTTATATATTGTATCTCTTACGCAATACATCTGGCCCGGTTAGCTCAGTCAGTAGCGACGCTCGACTATTATTACACGCGAGTGTAATTTTAGTGTGGGTTACGAGTTCAATCCCCGAAACGGTTATTCTGTTTTTGTACCGCTATTGAATTCCGTCAAACAATCTTGGTTTTATTTAGTAAATATACAATAATGGTTGGTGTGTTATGTTTGTCAACGTTATTATTTTTTGTTTTATAGGCTAAAAGTTGCGGATATTGTCCCTTTAGAACACAAAAAATATGAGAAACAAAAATGCACTATTGAATGAGAGATGGGCATAAAATGCAAGTTATAAGAATTTGTATTATGTTCAGTCTCTTGAAACACATAGAAAGCATGCACTGTAGCATCCAAATCTTGTCAAGTCCACCAAGGATTGATCTGGCACAATACAAACCTGCTGGAAATATTTTATTTCTTTGGAAGAAAATGCTGTCAGACTTAAAATATTTAGTACATTTTAGTCTCTTTTTCACAGCTTATTAGAATATATAGTCATTATTTTATATAAAAACTTATAGTTGTTGAATAACCTTCAACGTTAATGCCTAAAAAACATTTACTACCGTATATGTCAGCCGATATCGCACACTTTTTACCCAGATTTTGGACTTGGAGAAGGGGTGTGCGGAATCCGAAGTGGTATCCGAAAAATCTAATTGTTTACTCTTTTTTTCTCTTTTTTTTTAAATCAAACAAAAAACCAGAATGACGTATGACAGCTGTTTACCAGCAAGTATAAATCCAACACAAGTTGGCCTAAAATATAATGCATTGGATATTTTTACTGTTAGTACACAATCAAATTACAGTTCATCTTGTGTTGTTTTGTTTTTTTTACAAAGAAATATGACAAAAATATTGTTGTTTATCTGGTGATTTCCAATTAAAAGAGCACATGGGTTTACCGAATGTTTATTCAATGAGGGGTATATAGATTATCGGTATAGTTTGAATACAAAATTGTTTAATTTCAATCTATTGATAATTTTAGTTTATTTATTACAGTTTGTTTAATTTTCATTGATTGTTAATAATTACTTGAGAGTCAGCGATGAGGAATTTGAGTCGGTGTTGAGATATTTGTGTAGGTGTTGAGATGTTTGTGTAGGTGTTGAGATGTTTGTGTAGAGATGTTTGTGTAGGTGTTGAGATGTTTGTGTAGGTGTTGAGAACATAAGAAACATGCTGGGAATGTTTTATTGAAACTTATTTTTAGCCAGTCGGATTTCTTTTACAATTGCTCTTCAGCCACGTTTCAAAATGACGATCCACTGTTATGAAATTGAAAACAACAGTTTACATGTGCGATTAACGATACAACAAAAAACATTTTTTTTTTTGAGGAACTAAAGTCGGGGTGCGCGCTATCTGCAAATGTGTGGTAAACGCCGACAAATACGGTAATTACTACATGACCAGGAATTCTGGGAAATGAAAAAGTATGCCTCGCTACAAGTAGAACTATATGTCATGTGACTGTGTGTATCAATAACACAAACAATTCTCTGTTGCAGGTTGATAGGGCTCTGCAGTGTTTACAACACGAAGAATTGTCAAAGTGTAAATACGATGCTATCATAGTCTGCTTTGATGGCTGCTCTAAATCAGAACAAGAAGCTGAAAAAATTGAAAACTACTTGAAAGACAAGGGGAAGAATGTCACACAATTATTGGGCAATGCGAGTAATTTTGAACACCTTGCAGACGGAAGGTGGAACATTTTTGTGTTTTCAAAAGAATATATGCAGGGTGACAGCTGTACATTAACGCTCCAGTGCATGAGTATGCTGTATCGAAGTGTGCATAATAATGCCTTGCGAGTTCTTCCTGTCTTGGTGGACATAGAACCAGCTGAGCTGCCATCGTTTATCAAGTGGGTGACGTTGCTGAAAGTCACAGAACCAAGATACCTTGATAAGTTACTGCAAACCTTGAATGGTAAGTGTTTTAAATTTGTTCCTTCAGTCCCTTAGTGCTTATCTACACTGTACACAAACTAATTTCACAGCTAGTAATCATTGGGACAAGCTCCAGATGAAGCTATACATGGAAATGCAAATTCAGAGCTGGTGACAATGGTGAAGGTGAGTGTTATATTTTCATTTTTTGTCTCGCCTTTTCGAAGGAAAAAAGAGACATAGGTGTTGCTTTTCCGGCGGCGACGGCGTCAACATTCAAATTTTGCGTTTAGGTCATTTTCTCACAAATTGTATGCACTAGACCTTTCAAACTTTGCTTATAGTTGTATCATGGGTGATACATCGCAACGTGACAAAGCAAATGTGGAAGTGACCTTGACCCTCTAAGCAAAGGGCAGATAACTTGCTAATTTTTAGGTTCAAGTTTTGCGTTTAGGTCACTTTTTCACAAACTGTATGCACTAGACCTTTCAAACTTTGCTTATAGTTGTATCTTAGGTGGTACATGGCAACGTGACAAAGCAAATGTTGAAGTGACCTTGACCCTCCAAGCAAAGGGCAGATAACTTAATAATTTTTAGGTTCAACTTTTGCGTTTAGGTCACTTTTTCACAAACTGTATGCACTAGACCTTTAAAACTTTGCTTATAGTTGTTTCTTGAGTGGTACATCGCAACGTGTCAAAGTAAATGTGGAAGTGACCTTGACCCTCCAAGCAAGGGCAGATAACCTTATAATTTTTACCTTCAACTTTGGCGTTTAGGTCACTTTTTCACAAACTGTATGCACTTAGACCTTTCAAACTTTGCTTATATTTGTATCTTGAGTGGTACATTGCAACGTGACAAAGCAAAAGTGGAAGTGACCTTCACCATCCAAGCAAAGGGCAGATAACTATAATTGTTACATTTACATCACTTTCTCATGAACTAGAATTATGCACTAGACGTTTTAAACCTAATTTATAGCTTAATCTTTAGAAGAAAACATATTCTATTTTGACATAGTTGTGTCTTCGGTAGTGCATCTTTTTTTTGGATGCCTGGATTTCATCTATGACCTTGACCTACTTTTTGGAGCTGATGATTTTTAGCTGTACTGGCCAAAGGCCTTCATTTTTCATCCGATCTTTACCAAACTTTACCAGATTGTTAATATCAATGACAGCTCGCACAAGTTCGAAAACCAGCCAGATCGGACCAATAACAGCTGAGTTATGGCCTTTGATTTAGTTAAAAATGCTATATTTTGCCTCGTTAATACCGATGGGGCTTTCATTTTTCATCTTATCTTTACCAAACTTTACCAGATGTTTTGCTCTTTTATTTATTTATTATTACTAGTATATTTGTTTTTAATTATTTTTTTAATAGATATATATTTGTTTTTTAATTTTTTTTTAATTTTTTTTTAATATTTCTTTTTTTTTTTAATTTTTTTTTTTTTTTTAATTTTCTTATTTCATTATATATATATATATTTTTTTTTTATGTTAACGCCGTGTTAGCAGGAAGCATTGCTGTGCCTATTGCATTTTTGTCCCCCCGTTTTTTTTTTAAATTTCTTGTCGGCGCTACTCATCCTAAACGCCATTTTGGATTTCGACGAAACTTGGCAGGAAGCATCGGTAAGATGTCTTATTGTGCATATCACGCTTTTGTTTCAGTTTGCTGATTTATGACGGAGTTATGGCACTTTGAAATTTTTACTTTAAATTTCTTGTCAGCGCTACTCCTCCTAAATGGCTTGTTGGATTTCTACAAAATTTGGCAGGAAGCCTCAGTATGATGTCTAGTTGTGCAAAGCATGGTATATCAAATGAAATTTTGGACAAGTTCGAAAACCAGCTAGATCTAGTTAGTAACGGCAGGTTATGGCCCTTGATTTGTTGAAAAGTGCTATATTGTATTTTCCTTTGTTAAATCTGTAGTTACTTCATTTTTTATCTGTCTCTTTACCATATTTGTTTAGAATGTTAATATAACCCCCCCACCCTCCACACCCCACACCCATTTTTATGAAATTTCATTCATAGAAGAAAGTGGGACAAATTAAAAAATGCCCATGCCAGACTAGACACAGCATGATTACCAGGTGAGCGATCTAAGGCCATCCTATCCCTGTTGTTTTTGTCATGTTTTAAAAAAACTACTGATGGGAATTTTATGTCGACAACCCTTGATATAAGAGCCGTTTTAGCCAGTAGAGCATCCACAGGCCCTCTTGGGCCTCTTGTTTTTAATAGAATGGCATTTTTTTTTTAAACAAATGCACTTAAATGTCATCTCAGCGAACGGCAAACTCGATTGTTTGTAGTTGCTAAAATGTTTACAAACTTTCATTTAAGCATCATTGACCTTTTTATTTTTAAGTCCAGCCCCCATTAGGCGAGACATGTGAATCCACGGATTTCTTGTTTCTAAAAAAACAGGTTTTATTTGAGAAATCAGGGAATGATATTCCACGTAGTAATGTTAATACTTTGCTCACAGATTAATGCTTTATTTGAAGCCAGTGACTTTTCTCCTGTGCAAAAATATACAAAGTTTTGACTAATAAGTACAAAATAAACCAAAACGATTGTTCATCAGATGCGACGTTTCGTACATGCAATGGATTTATACCAAATATGATGGTGGATCAAGCTATAGAGGTGATTTATGCACCATTTCAAAAAGAGCTTGTCACAATGAACATGAGCTGGTGTCAATGCTATAGAGCTTGTGCCAATGAATGAATCTAGTATAGTATACTTAATTTAAATTTTTATTTAAATATAATTATGTACATAGATTGAAGGTCAAATTGATACTGGCTTAATAAATCAAGGTGCTAATTTAATGCTTGAAAACTATGTGAGATGGTGTGACTGTTCGTTTAAAGAAACTGAACTGCCAAATTTCACATACAGCCCTGTTCTTCCAAACTCTAGCCATGTGTTGAGGTTGTAAAATAATGCATATGTGCCAATTAAAAGTCTAGATTTATTCAGGGTACTTAAAATACCATTAACTGAATATGCCTAAAATGAATTAAGAGTTGGTAACTCGTAATTCAACATGTCCACAAAGATAACAATTGCCTGGCCGGTTAAGGCGTTCATTTTGTAGTTATACAGATTTGAAACATACATAAGTTACATATAATACCTTATTGTTACATCTTTTGTAAAATTGTCTCTTGTTGGTGGGATAGCGGCTTTAAGAATTTGTGATCAAATTTGAAAGTGGATGCCAAGTAACTGTAGAAGTAGTATGAAGTGCTACTGATTAATTTCCGCAAACTCTTGTTCCCACACTATACTATCTATTGCTGCTTGGATAATAATAGAGTATGGTCTCATTGAGTTGAATTATTTAGCCCATCAAGGTGTTTAAACCAACCAATGAGATGAGACCATACTCTATTTGTTTTGTAGCATGGCCATTTCAGATGTCTGCCATACTCTAATTTCCAATAACTGGTAGAGTACACCATTTATTCTAACAGGTGTTATTTTCAATTACATGATCTACACCTATGCAAATACAAAAGAAATTTCAATGACCATGCTATAATTATGGTTGTAGCATGGTCACTACAAAATTCCTTTTGTACTTACAGGTGTAAAATAACACCTGTCAGAATAAATGGTGTACTCTAACTACCAGTTATTGGAAGTTAGAGTGGCTGACAGCTGAAATCGACATGCCATCTCAATGTTTAAATAAACCAACTCGATGAGACCATACTCTATCTATTACTTAAAGGGAATGAAGCGACACAGCCAAACAAGCTCTATTATTTAGAGTTCTTAAAAAACTTGGAAAAAGTTCAAAGAATTATCAAAATCGGATAATAAACAAAAAAGATATGACCATCTAAGGTTGTTCTTAAACAGATATGGAAGCCGCCATTTTTAGAACTGTGATGTCATAGTTCCTAATTACCATATATGAAATATTGATAAATAGCATTTAAAGCAAAGAAAATCACTGCTAATGAATGCAAAATCATTCACTGGTCATATAAAGCATTATTGCCATTAAGTATACATATTTTTGATATAGTTGCTGTTAATTTCTTCCTATAAATCAGTAAAGTTTCATATTTATAAATATTCCATATATGGTCATTTAGAACTGTGATGTCATAGCTCTCAAAATGGCGGCTTCCATATCCGTTTCAACAAAACCTTCAAACGATCATATCTTCTTTGTTTATCATCCGATTTTGATCATTCTACCACCCTTGGCTGTGTCACTACATTCCCTTTAATATCTTGTTATACTTATTGGCGTTGTTTTAGTTATTATCCTCCTATACCATTAGGTGGAATAGTCAGGATGGAGCATCGCTTGCCATCAGGTGACGTGGCCACCGGTCTGTCGTGGGGATACGTCATCAATTATCTCACCAAGACACTGCTCATAAAAGGTAATCAATTAAAAAAAAATATTAATAGATCAAAAAAGGGTTGACACTGTAAAGTGTTGTATGTCCATTTGTTCGTAAGAGAATTTAGAGCAGACAACTGATGTAATTTTATTGCACCTCGCTCAAAATCCTAGGAATTCCATTGGATTTGAGCGGTCACATGGTGACCCTCTATTATTCTATAGTGGGTCAGTATTTCATAGAGGGTCACTAAAGCAATATGGATTCTGATTCAAAGTTTAAATCATTTGCAAATAGTTCTTTAAGGTGTTAGTAACAAACATTAAATAAGTAAATTAATAATGTTTCTAAACTGTACTGGTCGTGACGTCAACGTCATGACGTCATTGACTTCACGACTACAAATTGCGTGAACGTCTCAATGACGTTGACACTCCATTAAAATGGGTTAAATATCGGCTATTGCCTTGTCCCCTATAAATCTTACTGACTCCACATATTTCTGTAGCGGGTCAGTAACAAACCCAATAAATAATAATGTATTGATGTCAATCTCTTTCAAGAATAAGATCGGCAGGCGCGTATCCAGGCATACGCACGTACGCCAATGCGTACAATTCGTCAGCAAAAGTGAAAAAATAAAAGTTCCAAATATGCAATAAAAACTGAAGGTTGAGGGGGGTATGGGCTAGTGTCAAACAAAATGCCATATTAACGCTGAAATATAGCTTGAGAACGCATCATTTGCCTCCTAATTTTCAAAATTTTCTTGGGGGAGGCCCCCCATACCCCTACCGGCGGGAGGGGGTTTGGGCCTCCCACACCTACCCCCCACTCGCAGCGTCGCTGCTCGGTTCGCAGCTACGCTTCTCATATCTGGCGTACATTTCAAAATGCTCCAGGTACGCCCCTGATCGGGTTATGTAAACACGTCTGCATCCACTCTCAGGTTAACTATATACTGAAATATTATCTATCTTTGTCTCATGCATTAATTTGGCAATGAGGAATGCAGTGAATTGTCTCCCGTGATAACTCTCCCCAAACAACCAGGTCCAACCATTTGGTCATACTACACCAATTCATTTTCCATATGCCTACCTTATAGCTCTAAGCTCTGTACTGAGTTCCCTAATATAGGAAGCTATATTTTTTATTACTTGTTTTGAAAGACCTATCTTAGTTTTATCAAAAAAACATACAGAAGCCATACATTGAGTATGTTTTGAAAAAGCTGTTTGGGTCGGATGGTGCTGACCCACCTACTTGCATGAGGAAAATGTAAAATATACTTCTTTCTTTGATTATGCAACACATTATGAATACATTGCACAAATATATGATTTAACCTTTATAAGTACTCTTCAAAAGTTGAATTTTAATTTTTTAGCAAGATTTTTTGGTTTGTTTACCTTGACAACCAATCAAAATTAAGAGATTCTATGTAATAGCTCCGAATTTACCCTGGAACTTTTTCCCTGCCCGCTGATTGGTTGGTAATTGGTGTAGTCTGATCATTTGGTTCGCCTCTGTTATTATTATTGTTTCGGTATACCAGTATGCATTTTAATTACATTGTGAAGTTGAACTCTTTTTAAAATTTGTTTAAAAGTTGTAAATATATATGAAGAAAAATCCCCTTTCAGGCCATTGTTTAAAGTCATATTGTTTAAAATGGTACCCAAATTTTTGCAAGAAATACAATGATAAACACAAAGGAGATCAAATACCAGGACCGGGTTGAACAACAGGAGAGAGTGCTGATAACACTTGAAGGGAGGTAATTTACGGGTTACTGCTATATCCCATTTTGGATTGTGACCATATCTGAAAGAAAATATAATTATTATGTCCCTTGAACTTAAAATTCCTACTGAGTTTCGTCGGTGTGTTCTTGGGCAAAACACTTTCCCTTAGCCTCGTCCGTCAGATGGGGACGTAAACCGGGCAGTCCCTTGTATCGGTCTATCCTCCGAGCACATTAAAGAACCATAGAAATCTATTCGATAATAAGAGTAGGGCACGGTTCCCGGATTTCTATGTATCTTTCCCCTCTCTCTGGGGCGGCTCTAAATAACCTATACTGTGTTGATGAGCCGTTAAACAACATTTAGTTCAATTCAATTCCATTTAATCCTATTATGCTGATTGCATTGAAACTTCTTCACCTCACCACCAAGGATGTGCATAATAAACCCTAGTGAATTTGAACTGCAACTTATTTAACAGAGTTATGTCCCCTTCACCATTGCATTTCTATGAAAATGTCTTGTGTGCATGACTCCTAGAAAGCCACTGTGCCGATTGCGCTTGAGACTTGTGAAACCACTAACACCGCATCTTTTTTTTTAGCTCAACTAAGCCGAACATCCGAAGTCGGCTATTTTCATTTGTTGTCTTCCATCCATCATTTGTTAATTTTTGCTTAAATGACTTCTCAGAAACTGACCAATTTAATATAAATTCTCAGATCAGTGGCTTTCATTCAAATTTGTAAATATTAGACTGTGAAGAAAAAAAAGCAAGAACTGTAAGAAGCAGTTTATTTGAATCTTGGCATATAGGTGTCTTTATTTGTGACAATCCTGTATTTGGAGCCTATATGAGAATGGAGTAAGGTGTTTAAATTCAGTCCAGATAAAAATCATGAATTTCATATCCAGGATTAAATAGTGAAAGATTTATTGAATATAAATACAGTTGTCAAGAACCTGGGTGGAAAATTACATATAGAGAGAGCCCTGCAAGAATGAAATGAAAACTTTAGTGCTAGAAATTTAAATTTTTGGATAAAATGAACAGATTTTAATCAAATCTATGTTGTTACAAAATTTCAGTTTTGCATCTTATAGTTTTAAAATGTCCTTAAATTTCCTGGATTTCACATTTGCTGAATGTACAGTTTCATGTGGTTTGTTTTCAGATTTCAGACAAAGAATCCGGCAGTTCCTGAGAGACAAGAAGCTCAGATGCGCATGCATTCTGAAGATGTTTATACTTGTACCAAAAACATGTACTTCACATCCCCACTTGGAAGAACTTGTGAATGAAGGGTGCGTTTTATTAACTCTTTTAGCTCGTCACATTTAGCTCTACTGATTAAAGATCACCAAGCTTAAAGGGACTGGAGATGATCTGAAAGAAAATGGGGGTCAAACAATACTAGTCACACCATCATAGTGTATTTTTGATGAATATTCGTTATACTCCCGCTTCACAAAGTGAAGTGAGGGCTTTATAGGAATCGCGCTGTCCGTAACGTCCCGTCGCATCCCGTCTCATAACACATTTTTTTCCTGTTGCATCGCGTCCTGTTATACATTTATATTACTTGCATTCCTCAGTTTTGAATGGGTTGTTCCCAAACTTGAATGGGTTGTTCCCAAACTTGAATGGGTTGTTCCCAAACTTCATATACACATAAAAACTGATCATAACGCAGGGGTATTCATCACCTTCATTGATAGTTGTAGTTGCACTTAACAAGACTCAATACAAAAACTCGTGTTTTGAGATTTAACTAAACTTTTATTAGCTCGACTATTCGAAGAATAAGAGAGCTTAATAAATATGTAATCATCCGGTGTCGGCGTCTCACATCAAGGTTTGCATGTAAGCTGTGTTTACAAGTCTATATCTCTTACATTTCTTATCCTAGCAGAATTAAATTTGGTCATGAGCTTCCTTATAGCATTACCTTAAGGGCTGCTTAAGTAATTTTGGTTTCTGTAACCCCTGGGCTCCTAAAATTGTGTCTATTTCACATAAAATTTTGCGTGTAAGCTGTGTTTACAGGTCTATCTTGTCCTATCTGAACTAAATTTGGGAATTGGTTTCCTTATAGTATGTTGTAAAGGGTTGCGAACGTAATTTTGTCTTCTACAAATTCTGGGCTCCCAAATCCCATGGAACCCAAATTGTGATGGCCCATAAAATGTGCAATAATCACTGTGGTATACCGTACCCTGGATATTGCTATGTACACTGAGTATTGGTGAGTATTATCATTGGATTTCGCGACACCGGAGATCGAACGAGGGTAAGTTCAGTTTCAATTTTTAGTGTTTTTGAGTTTGTTTGATATAAATTTGATAAAAAATTAAATCATTTAATCATTTTCCTAGTCCCTGAAAACCCGAAAATGTTTCGATATTGCTTAAAAAGGTAATAAGAAGGCAAAACTCGGCTCTTTACTCACGCAATAAATAAACTAGGGTCTGTCAAATTTGATTTTTTTGTTTATATTCTTCCGTAAACGAAAAACTTGAATCGAGCAAATTGTGATCCCGGCAACAGAGTGTATGTTGTAAATGTTTAATCAACAAAGGAATCACAGATGACAGTGCATTTATATAATAAATATGCATGTCAGTGTACCGAGTATTGTTTTGGTGTTGCTCGCCGGTGTCACGAGTATTGCTTTCAAGTGTACCGAGTATTGGCCATTAATATTGAGTAAATGCAAGGAGTACCTACAGAGTATATACCACATTCAATGTTAAATATAAATTATTGTGTATACTTATTGACAGTGTATATGCAAAGGAAGCATTTCGAAGTTGTGTGACCTACGTGGCTATTACAGAATATCCACAAAATCGTTATCAAATGGAGAAATTTTGTTTGTTTTGAGTGTGGTATTGAAGCAGTGGTTATTTGTAAAAAAACAACTTGTCCATTGGTTGTTGAGCGTATCTTATCTAGAGGGTTTCATTGTATCCAGAAATCGTCCACATACCAAACATTTTGTAATGTCCAAAAGGGCGTGTGTTTATTGTCCTGGAGTGGTATTGTCCTGGAGTGGGTCTTTTCATACTACTGGGGGTTTCAAGAAACATTGTGTAAGGGTTTGATTCATTTTTGAAACAGATCTTAATAAATATATTGATTTTGTATAGGTGGTCATATTGTGAATATTGTATTTGTCCAATTGGTTATTTTACGCTGGTTTAAATAATATTTTTGATCTAAGGCGAGCATGCTACCATCACACTACGGCGGATCACTAAGTGTTGTAAATGTTTGTCCGATGAAAGCCATATGACTGAAATAAGTGACATCAACACATAACTAAGCTATGCATTGCATTGACGGATGTAGAGTGGTCCTTATATTTATACCGGACCCCCATGGAATAGGCTCCGATCCCCAAAGTTTGACCCGAATCCCCTTTAAATACCCGAAAAATACAGTAAAGGTACAAAAAGGATGTAAATGGGACTAAATTAGGATGAGAAGCAACAAAAAAGCGCTGCACATTTTTTTAGGTAAAACCACTATGACAGACCCCTAGTTAAAATGTTCTGGATCCGCCCCTGCATTCAGATGTAGAGAAATTTGTCGCCTATTAGCATAATCACGCCTGTTTAACTCATGAAACGGGTTTGACAAGGAAAGCACGGAGATTTTTTCAAATATCGGAATACAGTTCGATAGCGATGGGTTTTCTGAGTACGCACATATAAAATTGATGCATGTAGTTGGCCATTTTTGATAGAAAAATCGTTTGACACAGTCACTCGGGGGACAATGGAAAAATTAAATGAATTTCGACAAACGGGTTTTCCATAAAATTCATTCAAGTCATTCAAAACAAGATCAAACCCAGTGCTGTAAAGAAAATATAGCATTTTACAAGTAAATGGATGCCATAAAGCGTTCCTACTAAGATTGTATGCGGATTTGGAGCAATTGGCAAATCTCTAGGAAGTACGACTCGTACATATTTAAGCCACGGCATACACCATACGATGTTAATCGACCTGCAGCGCAAATGACGCCCTGGAAGCAAAGAGTCCAACACCTTGATGGGATTGCAGCATGGCTAGCTTTTACTCGACCTGAGCATATTTCAGAATGGAATTGAATATAGAGTTTCCTACCTACCTTCCTAGCTTACTATGTTTAATGCAGGCACTGATCAAGCGCGGATCCAGGAATTTTGGCCAGAGTGGATCCAACATATACCACCATTTTCCAGGTGGGGGGGGGGGGGGGGGGGGGGGCGGGGGTGTCTAACCCTGTACGGGCTTCCAATTTCGATGTGATTTTAAGAAAATAACATCCACAGCGTCCAATGTCTACGTGAGTTTAAGAGAATTCTTAAATCCCTGAGGGTCTGAACACACGGACCCCCTCTGGATCCGGCATGGGCGGGGGTTAGGACCACTACCCCGTGGGATTTCAAAAATATAAGGTATGTTTTATTAAAATCACAATGAAAGCAGACGTTCGTACGATTTTGGACCCCTTCTGGAATATAGAAGACACCCTTTGGGAAAAATTCATGAATCCGCGCCTGTAATGATCGAATTAATAAAAACCTTTCATTGAACATTCAGGCGATCAGAAAAAAATAATATACTGACATGGAGTATAGAAGAACTTCTGAAGCATTTGACACTTGCAATTGCTTTCGTAAAATTGATTATTTTATTGCAATACCCATCCATAGATGGGGGTGTAACCCCTCCCCTATGAGTACCGAGTATTCCCTAAAATTGAGGGCGATTAATGCGTACATTTAATTTCGGGACCCGAGACTGACCGGGTACTGATTTCTCCACATTTTGCGTCGGGCGAGTACTGCGCACCAGTACTGAATACTCTCTAAAATCAGACTGAATACTGCGTACAAAAAAGGGGTGTCACCCTAATAGGTACGACTTGACAGTAACCGTGACAAACCTGCAGCCAAGCATGAGCCGCCTAGGTCCGAGGTTATTAGCATATATGTTTTACCATACACAATAAAGAATTTCTATCAGTCTTTGCCAATTTTAATTACCAATTGATCAGTGAAACTCATGTTTCTCTTTACCTCTTTATCGGTCATATCGTCTTTTTTAAACGATTTTTTAAAGTATTTATATACATATCATATAACAATATATTTTCAGCAAAATGAAATGACTTAATCGATAAGTAGATATAAGAAACAGACAAAAGTTATCGTTTTACCATTCTAATTTACTCATTATATTGTACAATACTCAGTACACTAACGTTGAGCTAGAATGCAATACTCGGCACACACTAAATCAATACTCGGTACACTTGATTGTATCTTTTTTTACCTATATCTTTTTTGTAATTTCATAATTTTTTCAGAAATTTGGACTAAAGCTACTTGGTTTTAGGGATCACAATTTGCTCGATTCAAGTTTTTCGTTTACGGAAGAATATAAACAAAAAAATCAAATTTGACAGACCCTTAGTTTATTTATTGCGTGAGTAAAGAGCCGAGTTTTGCCTTCTTATTACCTTTTTAAGCAATATCGAAACATTTTCGGGTTTTCAGGGACTAGGAAAATGATCAAATGATTTAATTTTTTATCAAATTTATATCAAACAAACTCAAAAACACTAAAAATTGAAACTGAACTTACCCTCGTTCGATCTCCGGCGTAGCGAAATCCAATGATAATACTCACCAATACTCAGTGTACATAGCAATATCCAGGGTACGGTATACCACAGTGATAATGGCAGATCTAGGTTTGAATGTAAGCATGTATGTATCTATACATTTGGTTTGGGATTTCTTATAGCATTATGCATCTTATTCAAACTTCACCCATATTGGGGCATGGGCTCCCTCCCCTCACCCCCACTCCCTCCACCCCCCACTGCACATCTTTTTCTTTTTTTTTACATATTTATGTGTTGTTTTAGTCAATTCTAACACATAGCTTCTTACACATATATGTTGCCCTCTGTCCCCTACCTGCCCCTGCCTCTCCCTCACCCCACCTCCCCCCACTCGAAACACAAATACATTTTTTTATTTTTTTTACATATTGCGGTGTTATTTTGTCAATTCTTACACATAGCTTCTTACACATATATGTTAACCCCTCCCCACCCCATCCAAACTCTATTTTTTTAAAAATATTTCTGTGTTGTTTTTGTCAGTTCTTACACATATAGCTATGTTGCCCTCCCCACCCCACCCCACCAATCAAAACTCATTTTTTTGTATTATTTTACACATATATATATAGCCATGTATACACTTCTCAAAACTGCTAACTACACCGCTCACGTTTTATACACTTTTCAAAACAGCCAACTACACCGATTTAAAATATGAATAATTTTGTTAATTTCATTATTTCATAGTTGTTTGTAATTAAATAAACAAATAACACAAATCTGCACTATATGAGACAAATTTTTATTTTATTGAAAAACATTCAACCCATCGATATATATAACCCAAAACGTGAGCGGTGTAGTTAGCAGTTTTGAGAAGTGTATAGCCATGTTACATATTTCTGTGTTGTTTTGGTTAATTCTTACACATATAGCTATGTAGCCCCCCTCCCCATAGCTCCCCTGCCTCACCACCCCCACCCACCAACCCACCAACCATACCATCATCACTTTTTTTTTTTACATATGTCTGTGTTGTTTTGTTTTATCAATGATGTGCAACCGCACCCCCCCCCATTAATATTTTAATTTGACCGCAATCATCTACATATAAAACAATTTAGATAATACACAGATGAAATATCAATAAAAAAAATGAAATGAGGCCACAATAAAAATTGCCAGATATCAGCTCCCTCCCTGAGTTGCCTTTCGACCATAAATTTCTTTAAAATGACAGCAATTTTGGATTAAAACAGATAAAAGTAATCAAATTTCACACATAATGTTATATCGGCCCGAGTTTCTATACAAGCCCCGTCCCCAACCCCACATTGTTTTAGCCTTGTTTTTTGATGGTATATACCAGCTATATAATTTATTATTCTCTGAAAAATCGAATAGTCGAGCTGCGCTGTTCTCCGACAGCTCTTGTTTAATAACATGTACAGGTGATAGCAATATGAACCCCATATGAATTAATACTGATGATTTGATTTAACAAAAAACAATTCACCTACTCGTAATTTTTCAGACCAAACATTTTCATACACTTAACACAATTTATAATTGGTCACCTGGATTTTATGGATCATAATTTGAATACAAACAAGAGATGAATGCAATTTAATAATCTGTGGTAACAGTGTATTAAATAATTTTAAAATTATTTTTATGGCACCGCTTTCACAAAGCGAAGTGGGGGCTATATAGGAATCACATTGTCCGTAACGTCCCGTCGCGTCCCGTCACATTTTTTAATACTTGCATATCTTAAGCACTTTTGAATGGATTGTTACCAAACTTCATAGACTCATAACAATTGATGACCTTATGTCCCTCTATATCACCCATCATTGACTGCCTAATTTATTACAGAATTATGGCCCTTTGTTTGATTTAGAATTTTCCACTCTAATATTGTATAATGACCTGTTAACACATTTTTTCTCAAACATTTCAAATTGATTGTTCCCAAACGTCATGTTCATATAACAACTGATGACCTTATGTCCCTGTACATCACCCATCATTGATTGCCTAATTTATTACAGAATTATAGCCCTTTGTTTGACTTAAATTTTCCACTCTAATATTATTAAAAAACTTTTTTTTTTTCAAACACTTTGCAATTGATTGTTCCCAAACCTCATGTACACATAACAACAGATGACCTTATGTCCCTCTACATCACACAGTGTTGATGCCTAATTTATTACAGAATTATGGCCCTTTATTTGACTTAGAATTGTTCACTCTGTAATGAACTTTATGTGGCTTTCACTTAAAAAGTTTTCATGGAGTGTTATTGCACTTGAGATACAGTTCACACGTGATGATATGATGTGTCTCTGCATTAATGTTTTTTTGATTCTGCATTTTTTTAACAGAATTATGGACCTTTGTTTTACTTGGAATTTTTTCACATTAAAAAATTAACAGATATTTTAGACATTTAATCTTCTAGATTTTGCCCATAGCAAAAAAGCTGGGGTATTCATCACCTTCAGTGATAGTTCTAGTTTGTTTAGAATTTGCCATATCAGAAAGTCAAGAAACTCAATGAGAAATGCAAACACGTAACTATTTATTTTCTTCAAAACATGGAACTCATTGTGTTCTCAGAACACAGTGAATCCTATACTGACTGTATACCAGATATCGTCATTTTTATGTTGGTTCTTTAATATATCTAAATCAAAACTAGTCATCTCATAAATAATTTTGCTGGTAGAGAAGCTTACCCCTTTGCCGTAAATATTCTGTGTTTACATTGTTCCTATTCTCAGTAACAAGTGTCACATGACCGTTACTAAATATAGACTGATTTGGGCCGGTCGTTTGAGCTGAATGTAGTAGTTATCGTCATGTTCAGTTTAATACCGAATAATCCATGTTTGGGATGATGAAAACGTGTGTAGTTATTAATTGAAACATAAATATACCATTGCATATGAATACACAAAAAAAATATCTAAAAAAGAATTATATCTACAATTTAAAATGTGATTTCAACTGTAGGTATCAGATGTAATTTACTTCGCTTCGTCTTTCATAATTTAAAGGGAAATAACTGTCCAAAAATTAAAATTGATTGGCGTGAACTAGTTGTCTCCCTTGGCTGAAACTGTTAATGCTTTTAGTTTTTTGGGCAGGTCAAATTGACTCAATGGTTCGATGTACAAGGTCAGCTATTTTAAAAGGAAATTTTCCAGCGCATGCGCATTATAGCGCGTGATTCCCCCGATTGTGTTTTGTTTATAACAGTACTTATATAGGTAAACGGGTTGGTTTGAGAGTGTATGATAACATTTCTAAACTTTTTTTCCTCTCCAATCGTCTGATGATAGTGTGTAGTAATTTGTAAAGTGGAGTCGAAAAATAATCACAACATCGAGCGTTTTATTGATAATGACGAAATCTGGTGAATGACGATAACTGGTACACAACCAGTATAGGCAACACTCAGTGTGTTCTCAGAACATGCAGTGGTTCCTGTATAGGACTCGCTGTGTTCTGAGTTCTCAGAACACAGCGAGTCCTATATAGGAAACACTCAATGTGTTCTCTGAACACATGCACTGAGTGTTGCCTATATAGGAAGCACTCAATGTGTTCTCTGAACACAGCGAGTCCTATATAGGAAACACTCAATGTGTTCTCAGAACACAGCGAGTCCTATATAGGAAACACTCAATGTGTTCTATGAACAAAGCGAGTCCTCTATAGGAAACATGCATTCTCTGAACACAGCGAGTCCTATATAGGAAACACTCAGTGTTCTCAGAACACAGTGAAATGTGTTCTCAGAACACAGTGAAATGTGTTCTCATAACACAGTGAAGAACACAATACAGTGTGTTCTATTTTCTTTGCATAAAAAAATTATATTTTGAGTTTGTATTACTCATTGAGTAATTAGTTTCTTGACTTTTTGATATAGCAAATTCTAAACAAAAAATAATTCTAAAACTAGATGTAGTCGATGGTGAGCCATCGCAGATCCCCACCTTTTTGAAGTGCAAGTCAGAGATGCATGGATTATCTCCCCTAGCCCCGTTTTCCGACACTGCATCAAAATTTCTCAAAAGTCTCATGCACATCCCTGGCAATATGCCAATCAACCCCCAAGGTTTGTATCTGCCATACATCATGATAAACAATACCATAGCTCCCTAGCAACATTAGTCGGAAAAGATGTCCTCAAAAATTTTACGTTTCACTTCATATACCGAATCCAAATAGATCACTGTTTAAAAATTGCAATGGAATAAAAAGTTAAAACGAATCACTAAGAATATAGTTTATGTATCATTTAATATATCGTACATGGTGACCATCAGTGAAGAAACAAGTGCAAACCAGCGTTATCTGTCGCGTTTTTTTTTTAAGAAGTTTATATCGACACCGGTAATTCCCAAGGCGGAAGGTTGCCGAAGGGCTCCGAATGAAACTCCATTGATACCAAAATACTGTCAGAAAAATACCCAATATGCTGACCCGCAAATGCAATGTTGCATTGTGATGTGCTACCCAAGATATATAATTAGTTGAATTATTAGTGTATTTGACCTTTTGACCCCTGGGTCAGGCCCCTTTGGGCCGGAGTCAAAAATAATGTTGCTCTTGCACATCGCTATTGTGGTGAAATACTACACAAAGTTTGGTTGAATTTGTAAGACATAATGAAAAAAAGGAAGATTTGAACCCCCCACCACCACGGTCGCACATCGGAGGTTGAAATAAAAAACCCGTTTGATATGTTCTGTATCTTATATAGATACCAATTTGTATGTAAACATAATACAAAATTTGAACCCCACCGCCCCCGGTCTCACATCGGAGGTTGAAATAAAAAAACATTTGATATGTTGTGTATCTTATAAAATAGAGATACCAATTTGTATGTAAAAATAATAAAAAACAATAGTGTTTGAATTTTTCGTGTATTTGACCTTTTGACCCCTGGGGCGGGCACCTTGGGGCGGAGTCAAAAATAATATTGCTCTTGCACCTTGTGGGGAAGTCATACACTAATTTTGGTTGAATAGATTCCGCCTAGTGGTTTAGGAGGAGTTATGCAACATTTCACAAGGACGGACGGATGTACGGACGGACAGGAATACGTGATCCCCACATTTTCTTGAAAAAAGGTGGGGATAATTATTTAATAGAATGTTTGGTATGAAACAATTCAGTTAACATATTTGTTGATTTTTTTTTGTGTGCAAAAATATGAATACCGGGTAGTTTAAACATAACACAAGATATTGTAATGAAGTGGAACATTTTTAAAATTTTAAATTCTTCGAGAAAAAGCCTGGTATACCCTCTGTAAGAGTGCTGCTTGGAAATTAAATGAATAGTTGTCGATAACATGCCGAAATATTTCTCTATTTTCATATTTTGAGGTGACGTAGCGATGTATATTGAAACGCAAAAGAAACACAACTCGGGAATTCCCGCTATATATTGTATATACTGCACACTTAATTCCACATAATATTCCAAAGAAATCCCAAGGTGTTTTGTAAAAAAAAAGTTGCAGTTAATTAGATAAAGGACACAGCTGTCGTGTTGTAGACGTTTTAATCACACTACACCTTGTAACAAGAAGTTCATAAATGTTGAAGTTCCTCTTTGAAAACTGAGCCAGTTCAGTACTGTATTTAATGTAGAGTTTGCAAAATTTTGCATCCTAAGTTTGCTCACATGCTTGAGCCAAACGCGTACTCTGTCAATAATGAAACTTTGAAGGAATACTATTTGCTGTATTATGTGTTGTTTAGTATTTTTTTCCGAAAGGAAAGGTCTTGCATAGTCATGTACCATTCGATTAACAGCAGCATATTGTACATACAATATATAGCGGAAATTACCGAGTTGCGTTTCTTTTGCATTTCAGTATTTATTGATCTTTTTTTTTTTGATCTTGATATAGTTTCAATAATACGCATTCAGCCCTCAATATATAGAGGATCTTACATGAGTTGGATAAAATTATTATAATTATATCCAACGAGTTTCAAGTGTTCAATATTAAATAGGCATGAATGTGAGATTCTGTTTATCACATAACTCCAAAAATGTCTCATCAGGAACAGTTATTATTGTAGCTGCCTGTATATAGCGTTGTTGTATGATAAAGTTGTATGTTTATATGATGATGTCATATGTAGACTCTGTTTTCTCCGTACAACACCAAACAAAAGATGTACCTCATTGATATCCGTAATCCAGTACCGGTAACGGAAGTCTTCGAGGCAATTCCAGTGCACACAGAACAATGATTCGGCCTTCATTTGCATATTTATTACATAAGTGTTTTTTGATAAATATATCACATCCCCACACGGCAAGTTATGTGATATATCGATTATTTTAGGTGTCCCGAAGGACAGGGTCCGTTGAAGCACCTAGGCAGTATAGAACCTGTGTACCTGGATGCTGGGGGACAACCAGGCAGGCCGTTCAACCTTCATATGTATCAGTTTACTGATAGCAGAACTGGCAGGGTAGGTTCATTTTACATCTTTCAGCAGGACAATAATTTAATTAGTAGTTGCTTTTTATCAACGTTTAAACATATATAATATAGATAACATGTAGGGTAAATGCAGAAATTCTCGAATTTTCTAACAGATCAATGATTTTTCAAAACAACCCTGAAATATTAAACTCTATTATAATTTGATACCTGTACTCTACCATGTAGTGTTCATAGAGCAGTATATAATTTTACCTGGTACAGGACATTGTACTATGGTTATCATCAGATTAGTAACTTTCACACAGTCTGGTTCCTAAACAAATATTGCACAGACTGGTACTTGTTTTTATTCTTCAGAAATTCTAGAAATTTCTAACAGATCCATTATTTTCCAAAATAACCCTGAAATATAAACTCCCCCAACCACCCCCACCCCCTGAAAAATGAAGTTTTAGATGAGGTATCCTGTAGCTGTTTTCGGTTTGTCCATCTGTCTGTAGACATAGCCATGTATGCTGTGTAACTCCTGTACCCCTGTAACAAATCTCAAATCTCATGAAACTTCATTGGTAGACTGCTTGTGGAGAGAGAATGACTGCTATTGATGTTTAGGTCAAAGGTCTTGGTCACCATGACCCGATCATGAAAATTCTTGTCCGCTCTGTATCTTCTCTCCCGCTGAAGTAAATCTCATGAAACTTTATGGGTGGACTGCCTGTGTTGACTTGGAAGTCAGTAAGTCAATGGTCAAAGTCACCATGACCCAATCATGAAAATCCTTGTCTGCTCTGTAACTCCTCTCCCCATGAAGCAACTATCATGAAACTTCATGGGTGGACAGCCTGTGTGAGAAGATAACCTGTATTTAAATCACTTGAAATTTTGATTATTTTGTTTAGTCGTATTGGACTTTCTTAAGCCTGTGGCTGTTTGACTAAGTGTTAGCCTAGAAAATTGTTAGTTGCCTGCAAAGGGCTGACAGCTTTAGTTTCAATTTGTGTTATTGAGACACCAGTGTTTATTACATCCCTGCTTTCACAAAGTGAAGTGGGGGCTATATAGGAATCACGTTGTCCATAACGTCATGTCGCGTCGCGTTACACATTTTTATAACTAGCGTTTCTCAAACATGAATGGGTTGTTCCCAAACTTCATATACACATAACAACTGATGACCTTATATCCCTCTACATTACCCATTGTTTATTGCCTAATTTATTACAAAATAATGATCCTTTGTTTGTCTTAGAATAAAAAAAGCGGGGGTATTCATCACCTTCAGTGATAGTTCTAGTATTATTACAATATCAAGTGTATCAGAAATATTGGCATATATCCAAAAATTCTAATGTCTAAAATATAGTAATCATTTGCAATGCAAAGCATCTCTGTAACAACATCTTGATACCATACAAAAAATTGTTGTCTCTTGTATAGTATGACAGAAAAGATTTCTGGCCAAAATATTATCTTCTCCTACTTAGGTACATGTATCCCTAAGATTTGTTTTTGGCATCACAGTGTGAACGTTAAAATTATTGCAGTTAAAGAATATTTATAAATATTTTCAGACCTTCTGTTTCATTGCGGAATATTGCACCCCCATAAACTGCCTACACGATATGGCCAACACCTATCCTTTTGCTGGCATACTGAAAGAGGACATGCTGCGACAATCAAAGGACTTCGTGCAAAAACTCGAAGAAAATGTGAACCGTGAAGCAGTGAAGAGGCAGCTGGGAGATGTGAGCCAGCTGATTAAGCTCGTGTATTATGATGGTATGTGTAGTGTTACATATTTGTAATTATAATTACTTATTTATTTTTGTGACGCCTTTTTGAAGAAAAAAGCAATACATGGGGATCAAATTACGTCTATTAGTCCGGTGTCTCAAAAACATTGGGAATATAGAGTTTAATTAACATTGTTGAAGTGATACGGGAAATAATTCCTGAGTGAGAACTTTATGCAACTTTAGATATATACACTTCATGACAATAGGTGACCTAGTTAATATAAAGGTCACAGTCTGATCCTCTTAATAACGAGTTCAGTCAAGGTCTAATTCTGGGTTAAAACACCATTTTTCAGTCACAAAAACTTAACATTGAATATTAATTTTGTGCTTCATATTTATTTATCAAACTTTTAATACAAATCATGACAATAGGTGCGAGACTATATAATATATGAAGGTCGCAGACAATGTCCTACTCTGGATTCAAAAGCAATTTTTTGATCACGAAAACATTTCCAGAAACTCTTTCGTTTTTGTATGCCCGTAGGGACATATTAGGTCAAGGCATTGTCCGTCCCTCTGTCCGTTAACTTTTAACTGACAACTAGGAATTTTGGCTAATAACTTTCAAGGTATAAGGTCTGCAACAGTGAAACTGTGTAAACATCTTCAGGATGATCCGATGAATACATCTGATAAAGGCTGATAACTCTCTGGTTCTTATTATTTTCGAAAAAAGGTTTAACCTGGAACTTAAAAGGGGTACATCAGGCATTTTCTGAAGAAATCTAAAATGTTAAAAATGTTCCAATTACGATAAAAATGCCATATCAGTCAAAATATGGTGATGGCACAGTGGTGACAAGGTCTTTAATTTGAATTCAACATAGATTTTGAATGAAATTGGGCTTAAATTGCATAAATTAACCCTGGTGCGTAACCTAGGATAGTATATATTAATGTGCAGAATGAATTTGGTTGTAAATAAAGAGTAATTTTTAGCCTGATTCATTATGTTTTGGCCCTTTAGAATACAAAATATCATTATATATCAGTTTTAAGCGGGACCCCTAATTCCCCAAGAAAAGCCTGATGTATCCCCTTTAACTTTTACAAGTGACTGTGTACAGTACTCTTGGATAATTGTGCCATCTAGAACAATAATAATCATTGTCGAGGCAGGCAGGCTACCACTCGACCACGGTGCAGCCTAAGGTAATGATTGCATGGACTGTAATAATGGATTCTTTTATTCTTGCAGATGAAAACACATCTCTCCTGCAGGTGTTCCAGGAACAGATCAAGTACGACGATTTTCCCATGAACAGCTTGGTGTTTGCTCAAGAAGAAATACCACAAAGGGACCCCAGAAACCCACTCCCCTCGATGTGCGACACATAGCACTGGACAGATTCTAGAAATATTAAACAATTTATTTATTTTCTGACCTAAAACAAGTTGAATTGAATTGGATTTTATAGTTGCACCAACAGCTAAGGTCATATGGTGACTTTCCAGCTGCCATTGGTGGAGGAAGATTCCAGGTGCCCCTCCAATTTTCGTGCCGCAATTTTCATGTATGGGCGGGCACCTGGGTAGAACCACCGACGTTCCGCAAGCCAGCTGGATAGGTCCCACACATAAAGATTCCTAGGCCCATGAGGGATCGAACTCACAGCGGTGAGGGCAAGTGATTTCAAGGCAGGGACTCTAGAACAAATAGATAAGGAATGTTTAGAGTTGCAATGTTGTACAACATTTTAAAACTTGTACAGAAGTTATAAATTAAGACACGGTATTCAGTCATGTGCACAGTTAAAAACTGAAGAATTGGACAAACTCTTACCAGAGATATGTTTTACTCAGAAGAGTGCTTATATGAGCTATATTTGTGATTTGTGAATATCGCAGTGTCTTGTTCGTGATAATACTGTGTATGGCATAATGTTTAATCGTCATTTTTATTAAAACACAACTATTATCCAGGCTTACAACAGAATGTTAAATGATCAAATCATTTATTTAAGATGAATGGCCACTCTTTTTGTAGTATTATCAATTAACAAATTTAACTCTTAAACATCATATGAACATTTCTTTATAGTCCCGGAGAGAAACATATATTTAAAACTGCTACTAAGTTGTATGTAAAAATAAGTATTATTTGCATGACATAGATACTACTTTTACCACTGCGTGACTGCACGGGGAAATGAGGTAAATCTGAATTGTATAGCTGCACAACTATTGCCATATAATTGATAAATACATTTACCTGTGGATTAATTAACCTGATCAAAGTTTTCTACGTCGTCAAATAATAAATTATTCTCGCTTTTTACAGATATTGCAATGTGTGAATTGTAAATATCTATTGTTGCGTATTAATGTTGATCTAAATAAACATAAACATGTTCATGAGACAAAACATGGCCGGAGAACTTTAATGTTAGCTCATCATCAGACATGTTGGGTAAACGCCAGATCTGTCTCCAGCACTGTCGAACATACACGTTAATTTAACTTTTGAGCAGAAAACCAGTTATTTATGCATTGGTCCCGACGCTGTTGAACATAGTCTTTAAATGTTAAATTTTTTGTAGCAGAGAACCAGTTACTTCCGGTGAAAAACTGAATTCAGTACGGTGTCAGACCAGTCAAGAAGAACTTCCGGGTCGTAGGGTGCTAAAATATTTCCTTGAAAAAATCCAAAGTTTCTAGTTTGCATGTGTTTTCCCCAAGATTAGTTTTTATTTCATTGTTAAATCTAACTTGAGGTTAAAGTAGTATGTATGTTGTCATGAATAGTAAGTATTTTACTGCGTTTGTCAGGATTATTTCTTTGGAGAGTATGAGCTCAGAGGTTAGGTAGAGATGTGGTTTTGACAGATGTTTATTTCAAAATACGCATAGTGTGAATGAATGACGCGAAATGTTGAAAAACTGAATCGGTGTTTTATTCCAATTATGGGACCGTATGCTAGCCAAATGTGTTTATTTCACAGAACAAAAGTGTATTTAAGCGAACAAATGTTGTGGAACTTGTGACTGATCTCCTAATATAGCCTATATTGCATTCAAAGGGCTGATTTTCACTGGTCTGACACCGTACAGAGGCTATCGCTTGTAAGTCCAAGCCAAAAACAAAAAAATAAAACTGAGGGTAGCCAAATGATGGGACCAAGCTTGTTTTGGGAGAATTATCAGGGGAGACAATTCACTGATGTTCCTCATAACTTTGTTCATTGAGATAACATAGTTATAACCGACCCACTTTCCACTAGGGCTATTTTCTACATTGTTACCCGACCTGACAATGCATACTTTATACTAGCTATCCATTATATCTGTTTAAAGTTTGAAAAGTTTGAAAATTACATAATTTCAAGAGATGGCTGCAAGAATCATGAAAAACATTGTTACTTTATCCTTATAGATTATAAATTTGTGTAAAGAGTAAAGGCATAATAAAAGTATTATTATTAGACAAAAAAATTAAATAGGTTCGTTTCTGGTCTTCTGACTGTCCCTATTTTTTATGCCCCGACACCTTAACTTTTTTTGGGGGATCCCCCACCCTCACAAAAAAGAAAAGGAAAAAAAAAAAGAAAAAAGAAAGATTGTTTAAGTGTTTTAAGGTGTGTAAGTGTCAGTTTTATGTTCCAGAAACATGATTTTGATGTGAATTTAGGATAGTAAGGAATTTAATTGTAAAAAAAAAAAAATCCTACCTACGCTACCCTAATTTTTTTGGGAACAAGACCAGAAACAGGCCTCATTTTTTTGGCCTTACTTAAATGGGGGGTGGGGGTGGGGGGTGTGTGGGGGGAATTATTAAGATGTTGAATATAAAGAGATTGTTAATAATCTTTAACTATAGGGTTAACTGTATTGAAATTTTGAATGTGTCATTCTTTTAATTGCAACTTTTGTTTTAAATGGTGGCACATTACACATATTGCAACTGTTAAACCAGTGATGTACACTGGCGACATATTACACATACTGCAACTGTTAAACCAGTGATGTACACTGGTGACACATTACACATACTGCAACTGTTAAACCAGTGATGTACACTGGCGACATATTACACATACTGCAACTGTTAAACCAGTGATGTACACTGGTGGCACATTACACATATTGCAACTGTTAAACCAGTGATGTACACTGGTGGCACATTACACATATTGCAACTGTTAAACCAGTGATGTACACTGGCGGCACATTACACATATTGCAACTGTTAAACCAGTGATGTACACTGGTGGCACATTACACATACTGCAACTGTTAAACCAGTGATGTACACTGGCGACACATTACACATACTGCAACTGTTAAACCAGTGATGTACACTGGCGACACATTACACATACTGCAATTGTTAAACCAGTGATGTACACTGGCGACGCATTACACATACTGCAACTGTTAAACCAGTGATGTACACTTGACACATTACACATACTGCAACTGTTAAACCAGTGATGTACACTGGCAATGCATTACACATACTGCAACTGTTAAACCAGTGATGTACACTGGCGATGCATTACACATACTGCAACTGTTAAACCAGTGATGTACACTGGCGACGCATTACACATACTGCAACTGTTAAACCAGTGATGTACACTGGCAACACATTACACATACAGCAACTGTTAAACCAGTGATGTACACTGGCGACACATTACACATACAGCAACTGTTAAACCAGTGATGTACACTGGCAAAAGTAAAAATTTCAGTACTGGTTAACCCTTTTCAAATGCATTTCATTGTTTTGACAGTTTTATTGGCAAATACATTTGAATAAAATTACCTGATGACTTGTTTTTGATGCCTTGATTTGTGATGGGTTATGCACTATTTTATAATTGCACATGTTTTAACCTATCCAATCAGATTGCAGGATTTTTGTAAAATGTGTCAGAGTGAGTAAAACTGTTCATCCCTAGATATCTTCAGGAACAATAATACATAATGCATATGTTCTATACACATTTTATGAGGAATATGTTCCATGGACACATTTCTGGTAAACGAATTACTAGGCATGAGAATGTTATAGTAATAGGTGCATATAGTTTTATAAAGTGTGCGGTGGGATGGGTTCCTTCCTTCATTGACTTGGGCTCACCATTTTTGGTACGCTTCATTACTCCGTTGCATGTGGCATTGGCGCAATGCCAGTAAGAACCATAGTAATTAGAGTTGTCTGTTAAGGCAGAATAACACAGACAAATTGGAAAAATCCAAATTATGTTACGTTTTAGTTAATTATATGGAAGCAGATGTTTGTTTGCTTGTATGGAGTTTAACGTCATTTTCAACACATGTAAGGTTATATATTATGATGGTCAATTTTTTTGTGGTTTGAGGCAGACCACCCACTTTTGTGGTAGAACCATATTACTGTACACCTCCCGCCAGCCAAGCACAACTAGAGTGAAACTATTACTGGATAAATAAATGGAGGCGTGTAGTAATCTTAATGGATAATAAATACTTCAAGATTGTCATAGGTCTGTTCAATGTAGTTTTACAGTCTTTTGATATTCATATGACATGCAGTCAGGCTGCTGAAAATTCCTAGAATCATTTAAAGTCTACAGAGGCGGATACAGGATGGGGGCGCAATTTAAAATAAAAAAAGTTGACAACCCCCCACCCTCCCCCACCGCAAAACATCACTTTTTTACATGTATTTTATTTTGTTGCAACCACCTCCACCTCCACCTCCACCCCACGCAAAACATCGCTTTTTTACATGTATTTTATTTTGTTGCAACTTCCCCCCACCACACACCGCAAAACCTCGCTTTTTTTACATGTATTTTATTTGTTGCAACTTCTCAGATTTGAACGTGTTTGGGATTGTTTCTAGGGGGTGAGGACGTGTGGTTTTGAGTGGACTCCAACTTTCAAAAAATACAGCAGTTGAAAACCAAAAAGACAAACAAAAACATGCATTTTTGCACATGCATTTTTATAACTTCTTAGATTTAAGTGGGGTGGCGTTTCCGCTTGAACACACCCGTAAGTCATGAGTTCATGCCTAGATATAAATCATGATCGTGTAATTTTACATGTTATTTTGTCAAGTAAAATCTACTACATTGTGGGTTTTTTTTATGCTCCCGAAGGGCGGTATATATACTGAGCAACTCTTCTAACTAGACTACGTATATAATCGGCTCTATAATCTTTATTAGTAAGTGAAATTATCTGAAATTGTACAGACAACAACATTAACATGTTTCACATTTTATTCCGTAATTTCAACAAAATTTATTGAAATTTAAAATCACAATTTCATTTTTTCCAAATCGAGCGGGCAATTCGAAAGTCACAAACAGAACGTAAAAGTAAGTCAAATAATTACAATACCTGATAGTGAGACATCCCAGCCTGGACCATGCCTATTGCTCGCGCTCGTTCTTCCATATTTAGTCTTCGCATTTTTAAAATATTGTGTTTTTATTGTGTGGATATCGTTTGACTATAACAATTTGATTATAAAAATAAAAAATTAGCACGAGACAATACAAAAAAGCAAATTTTCACAAAACGCACGTGCATTTCGTGTGAGGTAATGTGACAGCTATCGACCCGGTTTTTCTTTACACATATACAGAGTGAATGTTCAAATGTATGAGTAATACATTTTAACTGTGTACGACTTAAAATAAAAAAAATATTGCAAAATAAAAATAGTCTAGTTAGAAGAGTTGCTCAGTATAGTAGTAGCACCGTCCGTCAGTACATCATTCAGTCCGTCCATCCGTTCGTCAGTACCATCGTGTCCGGTATATAACTCTGACATTCATAGACGGATTTTCAAATAACTTTGCACAAATTCTCAACACAAGACGACGTGTCGCGCGCAAAATCCGAGGTCAAGGTCACACTTAGAGGTCAAAGGTAAAAAAGGAGTGCTTTTATATCCGGTTAGTAAGTCTGACATTCTTATGACAGATTTTCAAATAACTTGGCACAAGTGCTCACCGCAACAAGACGACGTGTCACGTGCAAATCCAGATCCGTGGCTCCAAGGTCAGGGTCACACTTAGAGGTCAAAGGTCAAGCCACTTCGGGAGAGTGGGGTTGGGGTGGGGGGGGGGGGGGGGGGGGCATTTTGACATTTTTTGTATTTTTATGTAATTATCATTCCCAGAGATAATATAAAAAAAAAATCCCCGCAGTTTCCGAATAGTTCAATAGTTTCCTAACTTGTCCATTAGTTTTCTACATAATTTGAATATTTGTTGTCATTCAATTAAATTAAATTAATTTTATTCAGGTAAACGATCCATGTACAAGTTATAACAAACAATTGGTAAGATGAGAAAATAAATTGCAGATAAAAGTATCATATAATTAAGAATCGGACTATCTGACTATTATCAATTATCACAGAAATTCTATAAATTATCACATAATCAATAACAGCCTTAGTATTGCTATATCACAGAAGATATGGTCACTTTCCAGTTTCAATTTAGTTTAAAATGTGTTACCACTGATTTTGAAAACGGTATAATATTCATTTACTCCATTGTATAAAAAACAGAAATAATATTAATAAATAAGTAATTTACATTCAAAGGGATCTTTTAACCTAAGGACAGCCCATAAAGCTCGAAAGCTTATTTTCAGTGGGGTCCCTATATAGGTGGTTAAGACGTTGGCAATAGTATGCACAATTTTAAGAATGTGGTAAATTACTTTATTCCCCATTATATAAAAGAATGTTCCATTAAATTTACTGTAAATTATCAAATAATTTGTTCTGCTTGAAGGACTAGTAACTTAATACTTAATTATTTATATCACAGTTTAGAGCACATACAAATATACAACATATTTTACTATTAATATCACAGTGTTAAGCACATCACAGTTCAGGTTTACAATGATAGACATAATTTTCATTTAGAAACATAATTGTCATGATTTTCATTTTTAAAATAGTAATTACTTAATATTAATTATTAGCAATTATAATTGCCGTGTATCGCTTTAAGTATACTAAGATAGTTGAAGACAGAAATCGTAGAAAGAAAGAGGAACTAATAAAATCAGGAAGTGGTAAGTGGGAAAGTGTATTTTCACTGGTATAACCAGTGAGTTTCCTAGAACTAGTCAGTAGTCGAAATATAATAATGTGATAAAATAGAACGGGGTGCTATATCTGAGAAATTATCCTGGGCAATGTTTTGTTAGTTATATTATTTATGTGAGATCTGCCTGTGCCAGGGTATGCATATAATGTGCGAATAATGTATTTTATTATATAACCTATAAATAGACGCGTTTTCATTGGCTAAAAAGTAATTTTTTAGAAAAAATATCTAGCGATATTGACCTGTTTTTTTGATATTGACCTGTTTTTTTGATATTGACCTGTTTTATATAATTGTTTTTTTGATATTGACCTGTTTTATATAATTGTAAATTGAGGGTTATATAATAAAACAGTTATGGACTTTTCAGCTGTTATACATGATGTTGATATGTACCAAAAAATCATTATTGACCTCGGCTATCGCCTCGGTCAATAATGATTTTTTTTGGTGCATATCACATCATGTATAACAGCTGAAAAGTCCATAATTGTATAATATTTACTCTGTCATTCCACAGATAAACGCCCCTAGCGACATTGCATTTTGCAAAATGGGGACGTTTATTTGAGACCCCTCTCCGCCCCCTAATATAATATTATATTTATTTTTTTAACATATTACAATTCTTCGCCCCTCCATTTCTTTTTAAAATAATATATTTAATTTTTAAAATGGTTGTGGTCAGGTATTTTTCTAAACTAGAACTCAAGTTGGGCTACTGGCAAGTGTATATTTCCTAAACTCGAGCGCGCGCGTGCGTGTGCGTTTTCATATTACGAGATATAGTCTAAACTCGCGTGCGTGTGCATTTTCATATTACGAGATATAGTTTAGAGAAGTAGCCCGACTTTAGAGTTCTAGTTTAGAAAAATACCTGACCACAACCATTTGGCGGGAGGGTCTTGTGGCTCAACCCTATTGCTATGCAAATTAATATTACCAGTAAAATATGTTTATAGAAAGGAAAATTAATGCTTCTTGGAACTATACAGGAATTCTACATTCAATGTTTATTAATCAACACTACTTGTAATGAAAGTCCTATGGACTGGTTTATCGATTATTCTTTAAATATACTTTAAAGGGACAAACGGCAATCTTTATTTTTAAAAAACTCACGGCGTCCCGCTAGTTATTCTGCATAACTTGCCTTTGTTCAATCATTAATGTTAATTATAAGAATAGTATTAATCAATTTTTTTTTGCATATTATAAATTTTTGATATTATTGCACAAATAATATATTAAAACTTATAGTATAATAAGACTTAATAGTGAATACTTAAAAGGACTAGGTATGATGAGGGACACAATTGGCCCCCAATATTGAAAGTTTTCATGCACAAGTTTTGAATATCTGGTTTAGCTATAAATGAACTGAATCAATATTAAAACTCATTACAAGTACGTTTGAAGGCTCTAAATGAGTTTAAGGGTCTCACAAATAAGGCCTTTTCTTTCCAAAATTTACATTTTTGTTCAATTTCAGCAGTTTTCGATCAGTTTTTGGTCTTGGAAATACAGAGCGCACCCTCGAGCACAGCTGATTTTTCGTTGAAACAGGTACTTGATATGGATGCATCATCAGCCAAAAAACTGGGTGTGCTCGGAGGTGCGCTCTATAATTTTAGGATCAAAATCTTTCCCAGAAAGGTCCAAAATCGACCAAATATAACAAAATTACCAAAAATGCCATTATTTTCGAGACCCTGTTAATTCTTCTAGATAAATAAAATAAATAAAGATATATTTTGAAGATAGAATATGATCAATTTACTTCAACATGCACAACAGATTGTATTTAAATATTTTTAATTTGCAGTTTGAACATATTGGGGGCCAAAATACCCCCTCCAATTTCCTGCAAAATCTAAGATGGCCATCACATTTAAAAATACCCTTTTAAAAAGGAAATGCTTTGTACACGAGATTTACCCAAGCGATAAACATGACATTTAGTTGGTCCAACATGAAAACAACTTTGATTTAACTTCTAAGATGGAAATAAAGATTTGTTTACAGTGAAATTGCTAAATCTACTTCATTGGTTAACTCTTCCTAAAACTGGACAGGGACAATGTCTTGTTGACCTTAATTCAAATTTAAATTACTTGTCCACCAAACATTAGGATACGATTTGGTGAAAACTGGGAGTAAGAATTAAATGTACTCCCATTTGAAAAAAGAAACACGACAGTTGTGCCGCTCTAACTCAGATTAGTCCCAAATCCGTGTGATTCCCGAGCAAGACTGATTATCCAAGCAGAGGGGTGAACAAAAAACATCACGAGTTCATGTTCATTCAAGTCTTCATTCTTATCCCTGAATTGTTTCAGGTGCTATTAAGGAGGTTGGCTGGGAAAGGACGTAGTGCTAAGATTTTTTTTAAATTCATATTTAAAGCTTCTTTGGTATAATTTAGATTCAAAATTATCAAAAAAAAGCTAGGTCACCACACTTTTTTTCCCACTAGACGTCATTGAAGAAGGCATATATTTCTAACTTCAAAATTTCACTAAAAAGAGGAAAAATATAGTCATTGAACATTTTCACAATTGTTTTCATAACATTAAGTTTATTGAAAACAACAATTAATTTTCGATTGCATATATACATATCTTTCAAATCATACAAAAATAATTGTAATCCTCATTCGTCTTTTTACTTTAAAAAGCAAACATATATGGACCGTACCCCACCCACTTTTGTTTTTACCGAAACATTAATTCAAGATAAAAAATTATGTTCTAATGATCAACTTTTTTTTAAAAATATATAGGTCACCAGGCTTCTAATGATTTTTTATTAAAAAATCTTTATTTGCAAAGTAAAATACTGTACACACAATATTGACATGGAGATCGAAAATAAAATTAGCTCAGTATCTACTTTTATATATGTATTCCACTACTGAAAAACAAAAATCTGATTTATTCTATAGCAAAAGGATAAATTCTACTCGGAGCTACCCATACCCCCTATTTTGTTGACAACAAAAAATGATCACAAATGACGGAAAAAATATGAAAAAAAAATTTTGCTTAAAATTTGGTATGTTACCATCTTAAATCCTACATTATATCCATATCTACTAGAATGGAAAAAATGAAATATTCTGTTGTCAAATAAAACTATGATTTAAAAAACAAAATGTTTAGACTTGAAGATGTCAAAACTTGCCCAGCCAACTTCCTTAAGTGATAATGTTCAGAAAAGCAATGGTCGTGTTGAGTGTTCACTACGGAATGAGCAGCGACTCTGCAGTTATCCAGGCGAGAAGGTTCTCCCATTCTGTGTTCTTTTATCCCATTTGCAAATGGAGAGAGGACCTGGATTGTTCATTCCTGTTGGCGCCATATAACCGATGGTGCTTCGTAAAACCCAAATTCAACTCAAATCCAAAAAGGCCATGGCCACCATCGTTGCTTATTACATCTGCTCTGAATATGTAAATCATCAATACACATACGTATCAGAACAGTGCAACTTTTAAAGAACATTTGACAGACAAAAACAATTAAATGAAGCTTTTTCACATGCAATTCATAACTTCTCAGTATTAAGGGAGTTATAGAAGTGCTGCTGTTGGTACTGAATAATAATATAACAACTGAATCAGAAATGCCGACGATGGTATTTGAAGTTATATAAGCTCTGTTGATGGTATAATATAACATATTGCAAGACAAATGTCGTTTATAAACCGTTGAAAGGAAAGCTGAAAATGGACAAATTAAACAATTATCGATCATCTAGAAAATGTCGAATTCATTTGTTTGTTTACGTCATTTTCAACATAGCAGTATAATAGTTAATGTCCTGTAATGTCGGAACGTCCTGTTTTGCAGGAAAGGAACAAGTTTCTCAGGTACAAACTGATACTAGTTTTATTTTAAAACTTGTTAGTACATTAAGCCAAAGTTGAACTACATCTTGTGAAAGCAGATAGTGGAAATAACTTCGGTATTCCCACATGAATACAGTCGTGTATTCAAGTTTAGCCCGATTAGCCCGATCGATAAAACCTATTAATGCATTTATTTGCTGTACAGGCGCGTAGCTTGACTGATCACTTGACACGTTTTCGTCAAACGCAAGGTTGACTGCAATACCAACAAATCATTCAACTTGCTTTAAAATGTATTGTTTTTATTTTATATTGTCAAAATTTCCGCACACAGCTGCGTATTTGCGTATAGGCAGTACAGTGTACATACATTAATTTATAAATAGAATCGAGACCCCAATACAATCGATAACCTCAAGTTTTGCTGATGCATTAATAATATTTTATAAAATTACAAAGTATTTCGGAATTTCCACCAGAATGTACGTGTGTCGATAACCTTGAACAAGTATACATATTTAGGTATACATAGTTAACGCTTGGGTTTTCCAACGGAAATTCATAATAGTTAACTTGATACCAGTTATCGCCTTTCTTACATGTGTTTTTAAATGTTATAACAAATAGTGTTAGCTCTACGTGTTGTCGTAGGCCAGTCGAGCTTATACGATGGGGCGTTGTACGTCGTCCGTCCGCCACCCGTGTACCTTTTATACTGTAACTTAAAAGCTACACACTTCATATTTATTAATGTAAAGCACACCAGCGCATATTTGCCCTACAGTACAGGGTATCGACTTGTGCTTCCATTTTTACGGCACGTACCTGACTTTATTGGCACGCTTTGAGAGTGGCTAGTTCTTTTATCGTTATGTTGACTTTGGAAAAAAAAACGCGCTGCCAGAAACACGGGTGGGGTACCTTGCCGTATTCCAATGTGGCAGCATATATGATATCTGTTACAAGTAGACTGTAGATAAATACATTAGACTACACACAAGCACTCTTAAGCCCAGACACTATTGTGCCTATACCGGTGTAGATCGGTTAACATATCGGTATCTAACGTACAATCCCAGCC
>JAWPHD010018229.1:0-40852 GCA_037043455.1 Cyrtodaria siliqua | reverse complement strand
CGTTAAAACGGAATATATATGCGTAAGAACGGAATATATATGCGTCAGAACTGAATATATATGTGTAAGAACTGAATATATATATGCGTCGGAACTGAATATATATGTGTAAGAACTGAATATATATGTGTTAGAACTGAATATATATGTGTAAGAACTCAATATATATGTTTACGAACTGAATATATATTTTTAAGAACTGAATATATATGTGTAAGAACTGAATATGTATGTGTAAGAACTGAACATATATGCGTAAGAACTGCATATATATGTGTAAGAACTGAATATATATGTGTAAGAACTAAATATATATGCGTAAGAACTGAATATATATGCGTAAAAACTGAATATATATGCGTAAGAACTAAATATATATGTTAAGAACTGAATATATATGTGTAAGTACTGAATATATATGCGTAAGAACGGAATATATATGCGTAAGAACGGAATATATATGCGTCAGAACTAAATATATATGTGTAAGAACTGAATATATATATGCGTCGGAACTGAATATATATGTGTAAGAACTGAATATATATGTGTAAGAACTGAATATATATGCGTAAGAACTGAATATATATGTGTAAGAACTGAATATATATGTGTAAGAACTGAATATATATGCGTAAGAACGGAATATATATGGGTAAGAACAGAATATATATGCGTCAGAACTGAATATATATGTTAAGGACTGAATATATATGCGTAAGAACTGAATATATATGTGTAAGAACTGAATATATATGTGTAATAACTGAATATACATGTGCAAGAACTGAACATATATGAGTAAGAACTGAACATATATGCGAAAGAACTGAATATATATGCGTAAGAACGGAATATATATGCGTCAGAACTGAATATATATGTGTAAGAACTGAATATATATATGCGTAAGAACTGAATATATATGTGTAAGAACTGAATATATATGTGTTAGAACTGAATATATATGTGTAAGAACTCAATATGTATGTGTAAGAAATGAATATATATGCGTTAGAACTGAATATATATGTTTAAGAACTGAATATATATGTGTAAGGACTGAATATATATGCGTAAGAACTGAATATATATGTGTAAGAACTGAATATATATGTGTAAGCACTGAATATATATGTGCAAGAACTGAACATATATGCGTAAGAACTGAACATATATGCGAAAGAACTGAATATATATGCGTAAGAACTGAATATATATGCGTAAGAAATGAATATATATGTGTAAGAACTGAATATATATGCGTTAAAAAGGAATATATGCGTAAGAACGGAGTATATATGCGTCAGAACTGAATATATATGTGTAAGAACTGAATATATATATGAGTCGGAACTGAATATATATGTGTAAGAACTGAATACATATGTGTAAGAACTGAATATATATGCGTAAGAACTGAATATATATGTGTAAGAACTGAATATATATGTGTAAGAACTGAATATATATGCGTAAGAACGGAATATATATGGGTAAGAACGGAATATATATGCGTCAGAACTGAATATATATGTTAAGAACTGAATATATATGTGTAAGAACTGAATATATATGCGTAAGAACTGAATATATATGTGTAAGAACTGAATATATATATGTTAGAACTGAATATATATATATAAGAACTGAATATATATGTTTACGAACTGAATATATATTTTTAAGAACTGAATATATATGTGTAAGAACTGAATATGTATGTGTAAGAACTGAACATATATGCGTAAGAACTGAATATATATGTGTAAGAACTGAACATATATGTGTAAGAACTGAATATATATGCGTAAGAACTGAATATATATGCGTAAGAACTGAATATATATGCGTAAGAACTGAATATATATGTGTTAGAACTGAATATATATATGCGTCGGAACTGAATATATATGTGTAAGAACTGAATATATATGTGTAAGAACTGAATATATATGCGTAAGAACTGAATATATATGTGTAAGAACTGAATATATATGTGTAAGAGCTGAATATATGCCTAAGAACGGAATATATATGCGTAAGAACGGAATATATATGCGTCAGAACTGAATATATATGTTAAGAACTGAATATATATGTGTAAGAACTGAATATATATGCGTAAGAACGGAATATATATGCGTAAGAACGGAATATATATGCGTCAGAACTGAATATATATGTGTAAGAACTGAATATATATATGCGTCGGAACTGAATATATATGTGTAAGAACTGAATATATATGTGTAAGAACTGAATATATATGAGTAAGAACTGAATATATATGTGTAAGAACTGAATATATATGTGTAAGAACTGAATAAATATGCGTAAGAACGGAATATATATGGGTAAGAACGGAATATATATGCGTCAGAACTGAATATATATGTTAAGAACTGAATATATATGTGTAAGAACTGAATATATATGCGTAAGAACTGAATATATATGTGTAAGAACTGAATATATATGTGTAAGAACTGAATATATATATATAAGAACTGAATATATATGTTTACGAACTGAATATATATTTTTAAGAACTGAATATATATGTGTAAGAACTGAATATGTATGTGTAAGAACTGAACATATATGCGTAAGAACTGAATATATATGTTTAAGAACTGAATATATATGTGTAAGAACTGAATATATATGTGTAAAAACTGAAAATTTATGTATAAGAACTGAATATATATGTGTAAGAACTGAATATATATGTGTTAGAACTGAATATATATGTGCAAGAACTGAACATATATGCGTAAGAACTGAACATATATCCGTAAGAACTGAATATATATGCGTAAAAACTGAATATATATGTGAAAGAAAGGAATATATATGCGTTAGAACTGAATATATATGTGTAAGAACTAAATATATATGTGTAAGGACTGAATGTATATGCTTAAGAACTGAATATATATGCGTAATAACTGAATATATATGTGTAAGAACTGAATATATATGCGTAAGAACTGAATATATATGCGTAAGAACTGAATATATATGCGTAAGAACTGAATATATATGTGTTAGAACTGAATATATATATGCGTCGGAACTGAATATATATGTGTAAGAACTGAATATATATGTGTAAGAACTGAATATATATGCGTTAGAACTGAATATATATGTGTAAGAACTGAATATATATGTGTAAGAGCTGAATATATGCCTAAGAACGGAATATATATGCGTAAGAACGGAATATATATGCGTCAGAACTGAATATATATGTTAAGAACTGAATATATATGTGTAAGAACTGAATATATATGCGTTAGAACGGAATATACATGCGTAAGAACGGAATATATATGCGTCAGAACTGAATATATATGTGTAAGAACTGAATATATATATGCGTCGGAACTGAATATATATGTGTAAGAACTGAATATATATGTGTAAGAACTGAATATATATGCGTAAGAACTGAATATATATGTGTAAGAACTGAATATATATGTGTAAGAAATGAATATATATGCGTAAGAACGGAATATATATGGGTAAGAACGGAATATATATGCGTCAGAACTGAATATATATGCGTCAGAACTGAATATATATGTGTAAGAACTGAATATATATGCGTAAGAACTGAATATATATGTGTAAGAACTGAATATATATGTGTAAGAACTGAATATATATATATAAGAACTGAATATATATGTTTACGAACTGAATATATATTTTTAAGAACTGAATATATATGTGTAAGAACTGAATATGTATGTGTAAGAACTGAACATATATGCGTAAGAACTGAATATATATGTATAAGAACTGAATATATATGTTTAAGAACTGAATATATATGTGTAAGAACTGAATATATATGTGTAAAAACTGAAAATTTATGTATAAGAACTGAATATATATGTGTAAGAACTGAATATATATGTGTAAGAACTGAACATATATCCGTAAGAACTGAATATATATGCGTAAGAACTGAATATATATGCCTAAGAACTGAATATATATACGTAAGAACTGAATATATATGCGTCAGAACTGAATATATATGTGTAAGAACTGAATATATATATGCCTAAGAACTGAATATATATGTGTAAGAACTCAATATATATGTGTAAGAACTGAACATATATCCGTAAGAACTGAATATATATGCGTAAGAACTGAATATATATATGCGTCGGAACTGAATATATATGTGTAAGAACTGAATATATATGTGTAAGAACTGAATATATATGCGTAAGAACTGAATATATATGTGTAAGAACTGAATATATATGTGTAAGAAATGAATATATATGCGTAAGAACGGAATATATATGGGTAAGAACGGAATATATATGCGTCAGAACTGAATATATATGCGTCAGAACTGAATATATATGTGTAAGAACTGAATATATATGCGTAAGAACTGAATATATATGTGTAAGAACTGAATATATATGTGTAAGAACTGAATATATATATATAAGAACTGAATATATATGTTTACGAACTGAATATATATTTTTAAGAACTGAATATATATGTGTAAGAACTGAATATGTATGTGTAAGAACTGAACATATATGCGTAAGAACTGAATATATATGTATAAGAACTGAATATATATGTTTAAGAACTGAATATATATGTGTAAGAACTGAATATATATGTGTAAAAACTGAAAATTTATGTATAAGAACTGAATATATATGTGTAAGAACTGAATATATATGTGTAAGAACTGAACATATATCCGTAAGAACTGAATATATATGCGTAAGAACTGAATATATATGCCTAAGAACTGAATATATATACGTAAGAACTGAATATATATGCGTCAGAACTGAATATATATGTGTAAGAACTGAATATATATATGCCTAAGAACTGAATATATATGTGTAAGAACTCAATATATATGTGTAAGAAATGAATATATATGCGTTAGAACTGAATATATATGTGTAAGAACTAAATATATATGTGTAAGGACTGAATGTATATGCGTAAGAACTGAATATATATGCGTAAGAACTGAATATATATGTGTAAGAACTGAATATATATGTGTAAGAACTAAATATATATGTGTAAGGACTGAATGTATATGCGTAAGAACGGAATATATATGCGTCAGAACTAAATATATATGTGTAAGAACTGAATATATATATGCGTCGGAACTGAATATATATGTTAAGAACTGAATATATATGTGTAAGAACTGAATATATATGCGTAAGAACGGAATATATATGCGTAAGAACTGAATATATATGTGTAAGAACTCAATATATATGTGTAAGAAATGAATATATATGCGTTAGAACTGAATATATATGTGTAAGAACTAAATATATATGTGTAAGGACTGAATGTATATGCGTAAGAACTGAATATATATGCGTAAGAACTGAATATATATGTGTAAGAACTGAATATATATGTGTAAGAACTGAATATATATGCGTAAGAACTGAATATATATGCGTAAGAAATGAATATATGCGTAAGAACTGAATATATATGTGTTAAAACGGAATATATATGCGTAAGAACGGAATATATATGCGTCAGAACTGAATATATATGCGTCAGAACTGAATAAATTTGTGTAAGAACTCAATATATATGTGTAAGAAATGAATATATATGCGTTAGAACTGAATATATATGTGTAAGAACTAAATATATATGTGTAAGGACTGAATATATATGCGTAAGAACTGAATATATATGTGTAAGAACTGAATATATATGTGTAAGAACTGAATATATATGTGCAAGAACTGAACATATATGCGTAAGAACTGAACATATATGCGAAAGAACTGAATATATATGCGTAAGAACGGAATATATATGCGTCAGAACTGAATATATATGTGTAAGAACTAAATATATATATGCGTAAGAACTGAATATATATGTGTAAGAACTGAATATATATGTGTTAGAACTGAATATATATGTGTAAGAACTCAATATATATGTGTAAGAAATGAATATATATGCGTTAGAACTGAATATATATGTTTAATAACTAAATATATATGTGTAAGGACTGAATATATATGCGTAAGAACTGAATATATATGTGTAAGAACTGAATATATATGTGTAAGCACTGAATATATATGTGCAAGAACTGAACATATATGCGTAAGAACTGAACATATATGCGAAAGAACTGAATATATATGCGTAAGAACTGCATATATATGCGTAAGAAATGAATATATATGTGTAAGAACTGAATATATATGCGTTAAAACGGAATATATGCGTAAGAACGGAATATATATGCGTCAGAAATGAATATATATGTGTAAGAACTGAATATATATATGTGTCGGAACTGAATATATATGTGTAAGAACTGAATATATATGTGTAAGAACTGAATATATATGCGTAAGAACTGAATATATATGTGTAAGAACTGAATATATATGTGTAAGAACTGAATATATATGCGTAAGAACGGAATATATATGGGTAAGAACGGAATATATATGCGTCAGAACTGAATATATATGTTAAGAACTGAATATATATGTGTAAGAACTGAATATATATGCGTAAGAACTGAATATATATGTGTAAGAACTGAATATATATGTGTAAGAACTGAATATATATATATAAGAACTGAATATATATGTTTACGAACTGAATATATATTTTTAAGAACTGAATATATATGTGTAAGAACTGAATATGTATGTGTAAGAACTGAACATATATGCGTAAGAACTGCATATATATGTGAAAGAACTGAATATATATGTGTAAGAACTAAATATATATGCGTAAAAACTGAATATATATGCCTCAGAACTGAATATATATTTGTAAGAACTGGATATATGCGTAAGAACTGAAAATATATGCGTAAGAACTGAATATATATGTTTAAGAACTGAATATATATGTGTTAGAACTGAATATATATGTGCAAGAACTGAACATATATGCGTAAGAACTGAACATATATCCGTAAGAACTGAATATATATGCCTAAGAACTGAATATATACGTAAGAACTGAATATATATGCGTCAGAACTGAATATATATGTGTAAGAACTGAATATATATATGCCTAAGAACTGAATATATATGTGTAAGAACTCAATATATATGTGTAAGAAATGAATATATATGCCTTAGAACTGAATATATATGTGTAAGAACTAAATATATATGTGTAAGGACTGAATGTATATGCGTAAGAACTGAATATATATGCGTAAGAACTGAATATATATGTGTAAGAACTGAATATATATGTGTAAGAACTGAATATATATGCGTAAGAACTGAATATATATGCGTAAGAAATGAATATATGCGTAAGAACTGAATATATATGTGTTGAAACGGAATATATATGCGTAAAAACGGAATATATATGCGTCAGAACTGAATATATATGCGTCAGAACTGAATAAATTTGTGTAAGAACTCAATATATATGTGTAAGAAATGAATATATATGCGTTAGAACTGAATATATATGTGTAAGAACTAAATATATGTGTAAGGACTGAATATATATGCGTAAGAACTGAATATATATGTGTAAGAACTGAATATATATGTGTAATAACTGAATATACATTTGCAAGAACTGAACATATATGCGTAAGAACTGAACATATATGCGAAAGAACTGAATATATATGCGTAAGAACGGAATATATATGCGTCAGAACTGAATATATATGTGTAAGAACTGAATATATATATGCGTAAGAACTGAATATATATGTCTAAGAACTGAATATATATGTGTTAGAACTGAATATATATGTGTAAGAACTCAATATATATGTGTAAGAAATGAATATATATGCGTTAGAACTGAATATATATGTTTAAGAACTAAATATATATGTGTAAGGACTGAATATATATGCGTAAGAACTGAATATATATGTGTAAGAACTGAATATATATGTGTAAGCACTGAATATATATGTGCAAGAACTGAACATATATGCGTAAGAACTGAACATATATGCGAAAGAACTGAATATATATGCGTAAGAACTGAATATATATGCATAAGAAATGAATATATATGTGTAAGAACTGAATATATATGCGTTAAAACGGAATATATATGTGTAAGAACTTAATATATATATGCGTCGGAACTGAATATATATGTGTAAGAACTGAATATATATGTGTAAGAACTGAATATATATGCGTAAGAACTGAATATATATGTGTAAGAACTGAATATATATGTGTAAGAACAGAATATATATGCGTAAGAACGGAATATATATGGGTAAGAACGGAATATATATATATAAGAACTGAATATATATGTTTACAAACTGAATATATATTTTTAAGAACTGAATATATATGTGTAAGAACTGAATATGTATGTGTAAGAACTGAACATATATGCGTAAGAACTGAATATATATGTGTAAGAACTGAACATATATGTGTAAGAACTGAATATATATGCGTAAGAACTGAATATATATGCGTAAGAACTGAATATATATGCGTAAGAACTGAATATATATGTGTTAGAACTGAATATATATGTGAAAGAACTGAATATATATGTGTAAGAACTGAATATATGTGTGTAAGAACTGAACATGTATGCGTAAAAACTGAATATATATGTGTACGAACTGAATATATATGTGTTAGAACTGAATATATATGTGTAAGAACTGAATATATATGTGTAAGAACTGAATATGTATGCGTAATAACTGAATATATATGTGTGAGAACTAAATATATATGTGTAAGGACTGAATATATATGTTGAAGAACTGAATATATATGTGTAAGAAGTGAATATATATGTGTAAGAACTGAATATATATGTGCAAGAACTGAAAATATATACGTAAGAACTGAACATATATGCGTAAGAACTGAATATATGCGTAAGAACTGAAAATATATTCGTAAGAACGGAATATATATGCGTAAGAACTGAATATATACGTAAGAACTGAATATATATGCGTTAAAATGGAATATATATGCGTAAGAACGTAATATATATGCCTCAGAACTGAATATATATTTGTAAGAACTGAATATATGCGTAAGAACTGAAAATATATGCGTAAGAACTGAATATATATGTTTAAGAACTGAATATATATGTGTAAGAACTGAATATATATGTGTAAAAAACTGAAAAATTATGTACAAGAAATGAATATATATGTGTAAGAACTGAATATATATGTGTAAGAACTGAATATATATATGCGTCGGAACTGAATATATATGTGTAAGAACTGAATATATATGTGTAAGAACTGAATATGTATGCGTAAGAACTGAATATATATGTGTAAGAACTGAATATATATGTGTAAGAGCTGAATATATGCCTAAGAACGGAATATATATGCGTAAGAACGGAATATATATGCGTCAGAACTGAATATATATGTTAAGAACTGAATATATATGTGTAAGAACTGAATATATATGCGTAAGAACGGAATATATATGCGTAAGAACGGAATATATATGCGTCAGAACTCAATATATATGTTAAGAACGGAATATATATGTGTAAGAACTGAATATAAATGCGTAAGAACTGAATATATATGTGTAAGAACTGAATACATATGTATAAGAACTGAATATATATGTGTAAGAACTGAATATATATGTGTAAGAACTGAATATATATGTATAAGAACTGAATATATATGTTTAAGAACTGAATATATATGTGTAAGAACTGAATATATATGTGTAAAAACTGAATATTTATGTATAAGATCTGAATGTATATGTGTAAGAACTGAATATATATGTGTAAGAACTGAATATATATGTGTAAGAACTGAACATATATGCATAAGAACTGAATATATATGTGTAAGAACTGAATATATATGTGTAAGAACTGAATATATATGCGTAAGAACTGAATATATATGCGTAAGAACTGAATATATGCGTAAGAACTGAAAATATATGCGTAAGAACGGAATATATATGCGTAAGAACGGAATATATGCGTAAGAACTGAATATATATGCGTTAAAACGGAATATATATGCGTATGAACGGAATATATATGCGTCAGAACTGAATATATATGTGTAAGAACTGAATATATATGCGTTAAAACGGAATATATATGCGTAAGAACGGAATATATATGCGTCAGAACTGAATATATATGTGTAAGAACTGAATATATATATGCATCGGAACTGAATATATATGTGTAAGAACTCAATATATATGTGTAAGAACTGAATGTATATGCGTAAGAACTGAATATATATGTGTAAGAACTGAATATATATGTGTAAGAACTGAATATATATGCGTAAGAACGAAATATATATGCGTAGGAACGGAATATATATGCGTAAGAACTGAATATATATGTGTAAGAACTGAATATATATGCGTAAAAGAACTGAATATATGCGTAATAACTGAATATATATGCGTTAAAACGGAATATATATGCGTATGAACGGAATATATATGCGTCAGAACTGAATATATATGTGTAAGAACTGAATATATATGCGTTAAAACGGAATATATATGCGTAAGAACGGAATATATATGCGTCAGAACTGAATATATATGTGTAAGAACTGAATATATATATGCATCGGAACTGAATATATATGTGTAAGAACTGAATATATATGTGTAAGAACTGAATGTATATGCGTAAGAACTGAATATATATGTGTAAGAACTGAATATATATGTGTAAGAACTGAATATATATGCGTAAGAACTGAATATATATGTGTAAGAACTGAATATATATGCGTAAGAACTGAATATATATGTGTAAGAACTGAATATATATGCGTAATAACTGAATATATATGCGTAAGAACTGAATATATATGCGTAAGAACTGAATATATATGCGTAAGAACTGAATATATATGTGTAAGAACTGAATATATATATGTAAAGACTGAATATATATGTGTAAGAACTGAATATATATGTGTAAAAACTGAATATATATGTGTAAGAACAGAATATATATCATGTATATGTGTAAGAACTAAATATATATGTGTAAGAACTGAATATATATGTGTGCAAGAATTGAACTTATATGCGTAAGAACTGAACATATATGCATAAGAACTGAATATATATGCGTAAGAACTGAATATATATGTGTAAGAACTGAATATATTTGCGTAAGAACTGAATATGTATGCGTAAGTACTGAACATATATGCGTAAGAACTGAATATATATGCTTAAGAACTGAATATATGAGTAAGAACTGAAAATATATGCGTAAGAACGGAATATATATGCGTAAGAACTGAATATATGCGTAAGAACTGAATATATATGCTTTAAAACGGAATATATATGCGTAAGAACGGAATATATATGCGTCAGAACTGAATATATATGTGTAAGATGAATATATATGTGTAAGAACTGAATATATATGTGTAAGAACTGAATATATATGCGTAAGAACTGAATATATATGCGTAAGAACTGAATATATATGCGTAAGAACTGAATATATGCGTAATAACTGAAAATATATGCGTAAGAACGGAATATATATGCGTAAGAACTGAATATATGCGTAAGAAATGAATATATATGCGTTAAAACGGAATATATATGCGTAAGAACGGAATATATGTGCGTCAGAACTGAATATATACGTGTAAGAACTGAATATATATATATACGTCGGAACTGAATATATATGTGTAAGAACTGAATATATATCTGTAAGAACTGAATATATATGCGTAAGAACTGAATATATATGTGTAAGAACTGAATATATATGTGTAAGAACTGAATATATATGTGTAAGAACTGAATATATATGCGTAAGAACTGAATATAAACTGAATATATATGCGTAAGAACTGAATATATATGCGTAAGAACTGAATATATATGTGTTAGAATTGTATATATATGTGAAAGAACTGAATATATATGTGTAAGAACTGAATATATATGTGTAAGAACTGAACATATATGCGTAAGAACTGAATATATATGTGTAAGAACTGAATATATATGTGTTAGAACTGAATATATATGTGTAAGAACTGAATATATATGTTTAAGAACTGAATATATATGTGTAAGAACTGAATATATATGCGTAAGAACTGAACATATATGCGTAAGAACTGAATATATATGCGTAAGAACTGAATATATATGTGTAAGAACTGAATATATATGAGTAAGAACTGAATATATATGCGTAAGAACGGAATATATATGCGTAAGAACGGAATATATATGCGTCAGAACTGAATATATATGTTAAGAACTGAATATATATGTGAAAGAACTGAATATATATGCATAAGAACGGAATATATATGCGTAAGAACGGAATATATATGCGTTAGAACTGAATATATATGTTAAGAACGGAATATATATGTGTAAGAAATGAATATATATGCGTAAGAACTGAATATATATGTGTAAGAACTGAATATATATGTGTAAGAACTGAATATATATGTATAAGAACTGAATATATATGTGTAAGAACTGAATATATATGTATATATTTTCAGTTCTTACGCATATATGTTCAGTGTAAGAACTAAATATATAAGTAAGAACTGGATATATATGCGTATGAACTGATCATATATGCGTAAGAACTGAATATATATGCGTAAGAACTGAATATATGCGTAAGAACTGAAAATATATGCGTAAGAACGGAATATATATGCGTAAGAACTGAATATATGCGTAAGAACTGAATATATATGCGTTAAAACGGAATATATATGCGTAAGAACGGAATATATATGCGTCAGAACTGAATATATATGTGTAAGAACTGAATATATATGCGTTAAAACGGAATATATATGCTTAAGAACGGAATATATATGCGTCAGAACTAAATATATATGTGTAAGAACTGAATATATATATGCATCGGAACTGAATATATATGTGTAAGAACTCAATATATATGTGTAAGAACTGAATGTATATGCGTAAGAACTGAATATATATGTGTCAGAACTGAATATATATGTGTAAGAACTGAATATATATGCGTAAGAACGAAATATATATGCGTAAGAACGGAATATATATGCGCCAGAACTGAATATATATGTTACGAACTGAATATATGTGTAAGAACTGAATATATATGCTTAAGAACTATATATATATGCGTAAGAACTGAATATATATGCGTAAGAACTGAATATATATGCGTAAGAACTGAATATATATGTGTAAGAACTGAATATATATGTGTAAAGACTGAATATATATGTGTAAGAACTGAATATATATGTGTAAAAACTGAATATATATGTGTAAGAACTGAATATATATCATGTATATGTGTAAGAACTAAATATATATGTGTAAGAACTGAATATATATGTGCAAGAACTGAACTTATATGCGTAAGAACTGAACATATATGCGTAAGAACTGAATATATATGCGTAAGAACTGAATATATATGTGTAAGAACTGAATATATTTGCGTAAGAACTGAATATATATGCGTAAGTACTGAACATATATGCGTAAGAACTGAATATATATGCTTAAGAACTAAATATATGAGTAAGAACTGAAAATATATGCGTAAGAACGGAATATATATGCGTAAGAACTGAATATATGCGTAAGAACTGAATATATATGCATTAAAACGGAATATATATGCGTAAGAACGGAATATATATGCGTCAGAACTGATATATATGTGTAAGATGAATATATATGTGTAAGAACTGAATATATATGTGTAAGAACTGAATATATATGCGTAAGAACTGAATATATATGCGTAAGAACTGAATAGATATGTGTAAGAAATAGAATATAGTATGAGTAAGAACTGAACTATATATGCGTAAGACTTATATGCTAGAACTATATATGCGTAAGAACTGAATATATATGTGTAAGAACTGAATATATATGAGTAAGAACTGAATATATATGCGTAAGAACGGAATATATATGCGTAAGAACGGAATATATGCGTAAGAACTGAATATATATGCGTTAAAAACGGAATATATATGCGTAAGAACGGAATATATATGCGTCAGAACTGAATATATATGTGTAAGAACTGAATATATATGCGTTAAAACGGAATATATATGCGTAAGAACGGAATATATATGCGTCAGAACTGAATATATATGCGTAAGAACTGAATATATGAATATGTATGCGTAAGAACAGAATATATATGTTTAAGAACTGAATATATATGTGTAAGAACTGAATATATATGCGTAAGTACTGAACATATATGCGTAAGAACTGAATATATATGCTTAAGAAATAAATATATGAGTAAGAACTGAAAATATATGCGTAAGAACGGAATATATATGCGTAAGAACTGAATATATGCGTAAGAAATGAATATATATGCGTTAAAACGGAATATATATGCGTAAGAACGGAATATATATGCGTCAGAACTGAATATATATGTGTAAGATGAATATATATGTGTAAGAACTGAATATATATGTGTAAGAACTGAATATATATGCGTAAGAACTTAATATATATGCGTAAGAACTGAATATATATGCGTAAGAACTGAATATTTATACGTATGAAATGAATATATATGCGTAAAAACTGAATATATATGTGTTAGAACTGAATATATATGTGAAAGAACTGAAAATTTATGTGTAAGAACTGAATATATTTGTGTAAGAACTGAACATATATGCGTAAGAACTGAATATATATGTGTAAGAACTGAATATATGTGTAAGGACTGAATATATATGTGTAAGAACTGAATATATGTGTAAGAACTGAATATATATGCGTAAGAACTGAATATAAATGCGTAAGAACCGAATATATATGCGTAAGAATTGAATATATATGCGTAAGAACTGAATTTATTCGTAAGAACTGAATATATATGCGTAAGAACTGAATATATATGCGTAAGAACTGAATATATATGCGTTAGAACTGAATATATATGTGTAAGAACTGAATATATATGTGTAAGAACTGAATATATATGTGTAAAAACTGAATATATATGTGTAAGAACGGAATATATATGGGTGAGAACAGAATATATATGTGCAAGAACTGAACATACATGAGTAACAACTTAAAATATATGCGTAAGAACTGAATATATATGCGTAAGAACTGAATATTTATGCGTAAGAACTGAATATATATGTGTAAGAACTGAATATATATGTGTAAGTACTGAATATATATGCGTAAGAACGAAATATATATGCCTAAGAACGGAATATATATGCGTCAGAACTGAATATATATGTGTAAGAACTGAATATATATGTGTAAGAACTGAATTTATATGCGTAAGAACTGAATATATATGTGTAAGAACTGAATATATATGTGTAAGAACTGAATATATATGCGTAAGAACTGAATATATATGCGTAAGAACTGAATATATATGCGTAAGAACTGAATATATATGCGTAAGAACTGAATATATATGTGTGAGAACTGAATATATATGTGTAAGAACTGAATATATATGTGTAAGAACTCAATATATATGTGTAAGAACTGAATATATATCATGTATATGTGTAAGAACTAAATATATATGTGTAAGAACTGAATATATATGTGCAAGAACTGAACATATATGCGTAAGAACTGAACATATATGCGTAAGAACTGAATATATTTGCGTAAGAACTGAATATATAAGCGTAAGAACTGATTATATATGTGTAAGAACTGAATATATATGCGTAAGAACTGAATATATATGCGTAGGAAATGAACATATATGCGTAAGAACTAAATTTATATGTGTAAGAACTGAATATATGAGTAAGGACTGAAAATATATGCGTAAGATCGGAATATATATGCGTAAGAACTGAATATATGCATAAGAACTGAATATATATGTTAAGAACGGAATATATATGTGTAAGAACTGAATATATATGCGTAAGAACTGAATATATATGTGTAAGAACTGAATATATATGCGTTAAAACGGAATATATATGCGTAAGAACGGAATATATATGCGTCAGAACTGAATATATATGTGTAAGAACTGAATATATATGTGTAAGAACTGAATATATATGCGTAAGAACGAAATATATATGCGTAAGAACGGAATATATATGCGCCAGAACTGAATATATATATTAAGAACTGAATATATATGTGTAAGAACTATATATATATGCGTAAGAACTGAATATATATGCGTAAGAACTGAATATATGCGTAAGAACTGAATATATATGCTTTAAAACGGAATATATATGCGTAAGAACGGAATATATATGCGTCAGAACTGAATATATATGTGTAAGATGAATATATATGTGTAAGAACTGAATATATATGTGTAAGAACTGAATATATATGCGTAAGAACTGAATATATATGCGTAAGAACTGAATATATATGCGTAAGAACTGAATATATGCGTAATAACTGAAAATATATGCGTAAGAACGGAATATATATGCGTAAGAACTGAATATATGCGTAAGAAATGAATATATATGCGTTAAAACGGAATATATATGCGTAAGAACGGAATATATATGCGTCAGAACTGAATATATACGTGTAAGAACTGAATATATATATACGTCGGAACTGAATATATATGTGTAAGAACTGAATATATATGTGTAAGAACTGAATATATATGCGTAAGAACTGAATATATATGTGTAAGAACTGAATATATATGTGTAAGAACTGAATATATATGTGTAAGAACTGAATATATATGCGTAAGAACTGAATATAAACTGAATATATATGCGTAAGAACTGAATATATATGCGTAAGAACTGAATATATATGTGTTAGAACTGAATATATATGTGAAAGAACTGAATATATATGTGTAAAAACTGAATATATATGTGTAAGAACTGAACATATATGCGTAAGAACTGAATATATATGTGTTAGAACTGAATATATATGTGTAAGAACTGAATATATATGTTTAAGAACTGAATATATATGTGTAAGAACTGAATATATATGCGTAAGAACTGAACATATATGCGTAAGAACTGAATATATATGCGTAAGAACTGAATATATATGTGTAAGAACTGCATATATATGAGTAATAACTGAATATATATGCGTAAGAACGGAATATATATGCGTAAGAACGGAATATATATGCGTCAGAACTGAATATATATGTTAAGAACTGAATATATATGTGAAAGAACTGAATATATATGCATAAGAACGGAATATATATGCGTAAGAACGTAATATATATGCGTTAGAACTGAATATATATGTTAAGAACGGAATATATATGTGTAAGAAATGAATATATATGCGTAAGAACTGAATATATATGTGTAAGAACTGAATATATATGTGTAAGAACTGAATATATATGTATAAGAAATGAATATATATGTGTAAGAACTGAATATATATGTATATATTTTCAGTTCTTACGCATATATGTTCAGTGTTAGAACTAAATATATAAGTAAGAACTGAATATATATGCGTATGAACTGATCATATATGCGTAAGAACTGAATATATATGCGTAAGAACTGAATATATGCGTAAGAACTGAAAATATATGCGTAAGAACGGAATATATATGCGTAAGAACTGAATATATGCGTAAGAACTGAATATATATGCGTTAAAACGGAATATATATGCGTAAGAACGGAATATATATGCGTCAGAACAGAATATATATGTGTAAGAACTGAATATATATGCGTTAAAACGGAATATATATGCTTAAGAACGGAATATATATGCGTCAGAACTGAATATATATGTGTAAGAACTGAATATATATATGCATCGGAACTGAATATATATGTGTAAGAACTCAATATATATGTGTAAGAACTGAATGTATATGCGTAAGAACTGAATATATATGTGTCAGAACTGAATATATATGTGTAAGAACTGAATATATATGCGTAAGAACGAAATATATATGCGTAAGAACGGAATATATATGCGCCAGAAATGAATATATATGTTACGAACTGAATATATGTGTAAGAACTGAATATATATGCTTAAGAACTATATATATATGCGTAAGAACTGAATATATATGCGTAAGAACTGAATATATATGTGTAAGAACTGAATATATATGTGTAAAGACTGAATATATATGTGTAAGAACTGAATATATATGTGTAAAAACTGAATATATATGTGTAAGAACTGAATATATATCATGTATATGTGTAAGAACTAAATATATATGTGTAAGAACTAAATATATATGCGTAAGAACTGAATATATGAGTCAGAACTGAAAATATATGCGTAAGAACGGAATATATATGCGTAAGAACTGAATATATGCGTAGGAACTGAATATATATGTTAAGAACGGAATATATATGTGTAAGAACTGAATATATATGCGTAAGAACTGAATATATATGTGTAAGAACTGAATATATATGCGTTAAAACGGAATATATATGCATAAGAACGGAATATATATGCGTCAGAACTGAATATATATGTCTAAGAACTGAATATATATGTGTAAGAACTGAATATATATGCGTAAGGACGAAATATATATGCGTAAGAACGGAATATATATGCGCCAGAACTGAATATATATGTTAGGAACTGAATATATATGTGTAAGAACTGAATATATATGCGTAAGAACTATATATATATATGCGTAAGAACTGAATATATATGCGTAAGAACTGAATATATATGCGTAAGAACTGAATATATATGTGTAAGAACTGAATATATATGTGTAAAGACTGAATATATATGTGTAAGAACTGAATATATATGTGTTAAAACTGAATATATATGTGTAAGAACTGAATATATATAATGTATATGTGTAAGAACTAAATATATATGTGTAAGAACTGAATATATATGTGCAAGAACTGAATATATATTTGTGAGGACTGAATATATATGTGTAAGAACTGAATATATATGTGTAAGAACTCAATATATATGTGTAAGAACTGAATATATATCATGTATATGTGTAAGAACTAAATATATATGTGTAAGAACTGAATATATATGTGCAAGAACTGTACATATATGCGTAAGAACTGAACATATATGCGTAAGAACTGAATATATATGCGTAAGAACTGAATATATATGTGTAAGAACTGAATATATTTGCGTAAGAACTGAATATGTATGCGTAAGTTCTGAACATATATGCGTAAGAACTGAATATATATGCTTAAGAACTGAATATATGAGTAAGAACTGAAAATATATGCGTAAGAACGGAATATATATGCTTAAGAACTGAATATATGCGTAAGAACTGAATATATATGCTTTAAAACGGAATATATATGCGTAAGAACGGAATATATATGCGTCAGAACTGAATATATATGTGTAAGATGAATATATATGTGTAAGAACTGAATATATATGTGTAAGAACTGAATATATATGCGTAAGAACTGAATATATATGCGTAAGAACTGAATATATATGCGTAAGAACTGAATATATGCGTAATAACTGAAAATATATGCGTAAGAACGGAATATATATGCGTAAGAACTGAATATATGCATAAGAAATGAATATATATGCGTTAAAACGGAATATATATGCGTAAGAACGGAATATATATGCGTCAGAACTGAATATATACGTGTAAGAACTGAATATATATATACGTCGGAACTGAATATATATGTGTAAGAACTGAATATATATGTGTAAGAACTGAATATATATGCGTAAGAACTTAATATATATGTGTAAGAACTGAATATATATGTGTAAGAACTGAATATATATGTGTAAGAACTGAATATATATGCGTAAGAACTGAATATAAACTGAATATATATGCGTAAGAACTGAATATATATGCGTAAGAACTGAATATATATGTGTTAGAACTGAATATATATGTGAAAGAACTGAATATATATGTGTAAAAACTGAATATATATGTGTAAGAACTGAACATATATGCGTAAGAACTGAATATATATGTGTAAGAACTGAATATATATGTGTTAGAACTGAATATATATGTGTAAGAACTGAATATATATGTTTACGAACTGAATATATATGTGTAAGAACTGAATATATATGCGTAAGAACTGAACATATATGCGTAAGAACTGAATATATATGCGTAAGAACTGAATATATATGTGTAAGAACTGAATATATATGAGTAAGAACTGAATATATATGCGTAAGAACGGAATATATATGCGTAAGAACGGAATATATATGCGTCAGAACTGAATATATATGTTAAGAACTGAATATATATGTGAAAGAACTGAATATATATGCATAAGAACGGAATATATATGCGTAAGAACGTAATATATATGCGTTAGAACTGAATATATATGTTAAGAACGGAATATATATGTGTAAGAAATGAATATATATGCGTAAGAACTGAATATATATGTGTAAGAACTGAATATATATGTGTAAGAACTGAATATATATGTATAAGAACTGAATATATATGTGTAAGAACTGAATATATATGTATATATTTTCAGTTCTTACGCATATATGTTCAGTGTAAGAACTAAATATATAAGTAAGAACTGAATATATATGCGTATGAACTGATCATATATGCGTAAGAACTGAATATATATGCGTAAGAACTGAATATATGCGTAAGAACTGAAAATATATGCGTAAGAACGGAATATATATGCGTAAGAACTGAATATATGCGTAAGAACTGAATATATATGCGTTAAAACGGAATATATATGCGTAAGAACGGAATATATATGCGTCAGAACTGAATATATATGTGTAAGAACTGAATATATATGCGTTAAAACGGAATATATATGCTTAAGAACGGAATATATATGCGTCAGAACTGAATATATATGTGTAAGAACTGAATATATATATGCATCGGAACTGAATATATATGTGTAAGAACTCAATATATATGTGTAAGAACTGAATGTATATGCGTAAGAACTGAATATATATGTGTCAGAACTGAATATATATGTGTAAGAACTGAATATATATGCGTAAGAACGAAATATATATGCGTAAGAACGGAATATATATGCGCCAGAAATGAATATATATGTTACGAACTGAATATATGTGTAAGAACTGAATATATATGCGTAAGAACTGAATATATATGTGTAAGAACTGAATATATATGTGTAAAGACTGAATATATATGTGTAAGAACTGAATATATATGTGTAAAAACTGAATATATATGTGTAAGAACTGAATATATATCATGTATATGTGTAAGAACTAAATATATATGTGTAAGAACTGAATATATATGTGCAAGAACTGAACTTATATGAGTAAGAACTGAACATATATGCGTAAGAACTGAATATATATGCGTAAGAACTGAATATATATGTGTAAGAACTGAATATATTTGCGTAAGAACTGAATATATATGCGTAAGTACTGAACATATATGCGTAAGAACTGAATATATATGCTTAAGAACTAAATATATGAGTAAGAACTGAAAATATATGCGTAAGAACGGAATATATATGCGTAAGAACTGAATATATGCGTAAGAACTGAATATATATGCAATAAAACGGAATATATATGCGTAAGAACGGAATATATATGCGTCAGAACTGAATATATATGTGTAAGATGAATATATATGTGTAAGAACTGAATATATATGTGTAAGAACTGAATATATATGCGTAAGAACTGAATATATATGCGTAAGAACTGAATAGATATGTGTAAGAACTGAATATATATGCGTAAGAACTGAACATATATGCGTAAGAACTGAACATATATGCGTAAGAACTGAATATATATGCGTAAGAACTGAATATATATGTGTAGGAACTGAATATATATGAGTAAGAACTGAATATATATGCGTAAGAACGGAATATATATGCGTAAGAACGGAATATATGCGTAAGAACTGAATATATATGCGTTAAAACGGAATATATATGCGTAAGAACGGAATATTATATGCGTCAGAACTGAATATTATGTGTAAGAACTGAATATATATGCGTTAAAACGGAATATATATGCGTAAGAACCGAATATATATGCGTCAGAACTGAATATATATGCGTAAGAACTGAATATATATGCGTAAGAACTGAATATGTATGCGTAAGAACAGAATATATATGTTTAAGAACTGAATATATATGAGTAAGAACTGAATATATATGCGTAAGTACTGAACATATATGCGTAAGAACTGAATATATATGCTTAAGAAATAAATATATGAGTAAGAACTGAAAATATATGCGTAAGAACGGAATATATATGCGTAAGAACTGAATATATGCGTAAGAAATGAATATATATGCGTTAAAACGGAATATATATGCGTAAGAACGGAATATATATGCGTCAGAACTGAATATATATGTGTAAGATGAATATATATGTGTAAGAACTGAATATATATGTGTAAGAACTGAATATATATGCGTAAGAACTTAATATATATGCGTAAGAACTGAATATATATGGGTAAGAACTGAATATTTATACGTATGAAATGCATATATATGCGTAAGAACGGAATATATATGCGTAAGAACTGAATATATGCGTAAGAACTGAATATATATGCTTTAAAACGGAATATATATGCGTAAGAACGGAATATATATGCGTCAGAACTGAATATATATGTGTAAGATGAATATATATGTGTAAGAACTGAATATATATGTGTAAGAACTGAATATATATGCGTAAGAACTGAATATATATGCGTAAGAACTGAATATATATGCGTAAGAACTGAATATATGCGTAATAACTGAAAATATATGCGTAAGAACGGAATATATATGCGTAAGAACTGAATATATGCATAAGAAATGAATATATATGCGTTAAAACGGAATATATATGCGTAAGAACGGAATATATATGCGTCAGAACTGAATATATACGTGTAAGAACTGAATATATATATACGTCGGAACTGAATATATATGTGTAAGAACTGAATATATATGTGTAAGAACTGAATATATATGCGTAAGAACTTAATATATATGTGTAAGAACTGAATATATATGTGTAAGAACTGAATATATATGTGTAAGAACTGAATATATATGCGTAAGAACTGTATATAAACTGAATATATATGCGTAAGAACTGAATATATATGCGTAAGAACTGAATATATATGTGTTAGAACTGAATATAAATGTGAAAGAACTGAATATATATGTGTAAAAACTGAATATATATGTGTAAGAACTGAACATATATGCGTAAGAACTGAATATATATGTGTAAGAACTGAATATATATGTGTTAGAACTGAATATATATGTGTAAGAACTGAATATATATGTTTAAGAACTGTATATATATGTGTAAGAACTGAATATATATGCGTAAGAACTGAACATATATGCGTAAGAACTGAATATATATGCGTAAGAACTGAATATATATGTGTAAGAACTGAATATATATGAGTAAGAACTGAATATATATGCGTAAGAACGGAATATATATGCGTAAGAACGGAATATATATGCGTCAGAACTGAATATATATGTTAAGAACTGAATATATATGTGAAAGAACTGAATATATATGCATAAGAACGGAATATATATGCGTAAGAACGTAATATATATGCGTTAGAACTGAATATATATGTTAAGAACGGAATATATATGTGTAAGAAATGAATATATATGCGTAAGAACTGAATATATATGTGTAAGAACTGAATATATATGTGTAAGAACTGAATATATATGTATAAGAACTGAATATATATGTGTAAGAACTGAATATATATGTATATATTTTCAGTTCTTACGCATATATGTTCAGTGTAAGAACTAAATATATAAGTAAGAACTGAATATATATGCGTATGAACTGATCATATATGCGTAAGAACTGAATATATATGCGTAAGAACTGAATATATGCGTAAGAACGGAATATATATGCGTAAGAACTGAATATATGCGTAAGAACTGAATATATATGCGTTAAAACGGAATATATATGCGTAAGAACGGAATATATATGCGTCAGAACTGAATATATATGTGTAAGAACTGAATATATATGCGTTAAAACGGAATATATATGCTTAAGAACGGAATATATATGCGTCAGAACTGAATATATATGCGTCAGAACTGAATATATATATGCATCGGAACTGAATATATATGTGTAAGAACTCAATATATATGTGTAAGAACTGAATGTATATGCGTAAGAACTGAATATATATGTGTCAGAACTGAATATATATGTGTAAGAACTGAATATATATGCGTAAGAACGAAATATATATGCGTAAGAACGGAATATATATGCGCCAGAAATGAATATATATGTTACGAACTGAATATATGTGTAAGAACTGAATATATATGCGTAAGAACTGAATATATATGTGTAAGAACTGAATATATATGTGTAAAGACTGAATATATATGTGTAAGAACTGAATATATATGTGTAAAAACTGAATATATATGCGTAAGAACTGAATATATATCATGTATATGTGTAAGAACTAAATATATATGTGTAAGAACTGAATATATATGTGCAAGAACTGAACTTATATGAGTAAGAACTGAACATATATGCGTAAGAACTGAATATATATGCGTAAGAACTGAATATATATGTGTAAGAACTGAATATATTTGCGTAAGAACTGAATATATATGCGTAAGTACTGAACATATATGCGTAAGAACTGAATATATATGCTTAAGAACTAAATATATGAGTAAGAACTGAAAATATTTGCGTAAGAACGGAATATATATGCGTAAGAACTGAATATATGCGTAAGAACTGAATATATATGCAATAAAACGGAATATATATGCGTAAGAACGGAATATATATGCGTCAGAACTGAATATATATGTGTAAGATGAATATATATGTGTAAGAACTGAATATATATGTGTAAGAACTGAATATATATGCGTAAGAACTGAATATATATGCGTAAGAACTGAATAGATATGTGTAAGAACTGAATATATATGCGTAAGAACTGAACATATATGCGTAAGAACTGAACATATATGCGTAAGAACTGAATATATATGCGTAAGAACTGAATATATATGTGTAGGAACTGAATATATATGAGTAAGAACTGAATATATATGCGTAAGAACGGAATATATATGCGTAAGAACGGAATATATGCGTAAGAACTGAATATATATGCGTTAAAACGGAATATATATGCGTAAGAACGGAATATATATGCGTCAGAACTGAATATATATGTGTAAGAACTGAATATATATGCGTTAAAACGGAATATATATGCGTAAGAACCGAATATATATGCGTCAGAACTGAATATATATGCGTAAGAACTGAATATATATGCGTAAGAACTGAATATGTATGCGTAAGAACAGAATATATATGTTTAAGAACTGAATATATATGTGTAAGAACTGAATATATATGCGTAAGTACTGAACATATATGCGTAAGAACTGAATATATATGCTTAAGAAATAAATATATGAGTAAGAACTGAAAATATATGCGTAAGAACGGAATATATATGCGTAAGAACTGAATATATGCGTAAGAAATGAATATATCGCCCCCTTAATGCAAAAAGGAGTCAAGTGACATTTTCACATATTTTGACATTTTTCGATTTCCTGAAGGTTTTCGACCATATCTAACTACCCTAAAAATATCTAGGTTATATTTTCATGTATTCATATTGAAAACGATTAGTGCTAATTGGAGTCAAGTGTATTTTCAACAATGTAGTTATTCAAAAGGGAGTCATGTGCTATACCTATTACGTAAAAAGGAGCCATGTGACAAAAGACTCCTTTTTGCATTGACTTAGTTATATGATTGTAAACCAAATGTTATTGCAAAAAGGATTCAAGTGCATCTTTTCATTCATTAAATGTCAATTAAAATTCAATTTATAACAGTTTAGTGCCCCTTGTGTTGTTTTTCCACATTATGTTAGGCCAACATTCCTGAAAAGTTTACATAAAACAAAGCCGAATGCTAATTATTAGTGAAGACAAGGGGTTTATCAGATTACAGATTATACGAATCTTTCATGGGTATCCGGTTCAGATAGGGAATTCCCACCCGAGGTATACGTGTTTTTATCGGAACCGAGGCTCTGCCGAGGTTCCGATTAAAACACTTATACCGAGGGTTGGAATTCCCTATCGGAACCGAATACCCATGATAGATCCTTTTTCTTGCATATCAGAGACATATTGTGCGTTGACGCCGCCAGGTATTAACGTTTTGCATGCTTTCCGGCATACCGGATGTTGGCGCGTGTGAATTTTATCTCGACCCTTGGGTGAGATGGAAATATCTACCCCGGTAAAATTACGGATATCCTTGTCCGGTATGCAAGAAAGTGTTTGCAGTAATTTGTCCTGGAATTTATAAATGTGAAGAGAACACCAGTTGTTGGATTTTTTAAAGATTGGTCAAGATGGATATGGATGAATATAAGGTAAATTTAATTACTTGTTATCATAAATGTATGCTTTAATGTTTATTGAGCATTTAATTGATTGGTATATTTAGTTTGGCAAAGTTGTATTGGTTGATAGTAACTAAATAAAATGTCGTACTACTTGAATTGCTTGTACAGTATGTTCGAAATATGATTTCCTTGTTCAATTACAGATTGACCAGTGGTCAGATGAGGAATTGTATGAACAAATATGCAATGAAACATCAGAAAATGGGATGAAAATTGTATTATTTTGCTAGATATTATTATGTATGCATATTAATTATGCAGTTATTTTCATGGTTGGATATACTACAGTCCAAGTGCAACTGGAGAAATAACCATTGCACTTCGACTATTATTTTATTATTATTTCTTCTAGACCGTACCTTCAAAATTTTAATATGCAAAATAAATCTTTACAACATAATTATCATGATTATACTGTATGTATAGTCGTCTGTCAATGTACTTAATTATCATTAATTACAATTTAATAAAACTTGTTTTAGTGCAAATCCTGGCAGCAGAGACGGAACGGCAATCTCCTGAGATATACACTGCAGTGCGCATAGACATTGCTGACAAATCTATCCGACAGACTTACCCAGTAACTGAGGAAAAATCAGATTCGGATTCTGGAGACAATATTCCTTTGGCGAAACTTGTTTAACAATCTCTTGTAACCAAACGATTGCCTGTCAAAAGGAAGCTTATTCCAGCAGAGAGAGATAGTTATGAAGACAATGTGTCTGATGATAGTAAGAACATTTGCACATACAAACAGTCAACAAGTGAAATATCTGATGATTATCTGACGAGTCCAAACTTTAAAAGAAGAAAAGTACGCCGGAAGAGAGCAAATGGCACAAAACAAAATGAATGTAAGAAAGAACAAAAACGCTCCAAAGTTAAAAGAACTCTTCAGAAAAATTCTGATGGACAAGGTAAACAAAACTGTTATACAAATATTACAGGAAAGAATAAAGCTTCTGAAAGCAAAGCGAACAAAGCAATCTGTCTCTAAAAAGTTGACAGGCATGTCAAAAGCGAAACAGCAGAAAAATGCATGGTGTTCAAATGATGATAGCTGACGGCAATTGCTCCTTCTCTGCAGTTTGTCAAACGCAAAGCCTTGCTGGATGCAAACAATTGTGCGCGGATGATATGCAATCTTAAATATGCAATATCTTCTACAAGAGAAAGACAAGTATGCAGAATTTTTCACAAATATGGATGACTTCGAGAATGAAGTTGATAGTTTAAGAAGCAGTGGAAGCTGGAATTCTGTAGCAGCGGACTGCCTACCCTTAGCGGTTGCAGATAAATAAAATGTTGCTATTCGAATGTTCTCTAGTGAAATGAATACACCAGTCTATGATATCCGGCCAACAGACGCAGCAATAGCGCCAACACAAATAATTAATACAGCACATTTAGCAGTGAGAAAAGAAGAACACTATGATGCTACAATATCAAAGACGAAAATGAACACAAACATCCAAATGTCTTCACCAAATACACAGTCGAATGGACCAGCTGCATCAACCGGGAATCGCACATCGCGACACCAGAAAAACAGCATGGTCGAACGACAGATGCGTGTACGCCACACAAACGAGCAGATTATAAAAGTCCTCATAAAAAAGTTAGAAGTCGCAAGAAATGAAGTGGAAAAGAAATGTACCAAAAATGCAAGATGTGGAGAAAAAATATCTGTCAAAGGAAAGCCAATTCTAAATAAAAATGTGCACCCACGAGATTGCTCACGTTGTCGCTTCAAATGCAATGAAAATCTTTCTGAAGATGACACAAACCAGATATTCAACTGTTACTACGGACTTGGTTCATATGAAATGCAAAGACAATTTATCTGTGACATGCTAATAAAGCAAGACATTGTAAGGAAAAGAAAGGGCAAGAAAACAAAGGCGCTGCAATACTTCTTACAGAGCGGACAGAACAAGAGAGAAATAATTTGCAGAACATTTTTCAAGAAAACACTTGCTGTTAGTAACAAACTGATATCATACACGATGGAAAGAAAGCGCCATGGAGTTTTTGACGGAAAAGACATGAGAGGTTGTACACCATAGGCAAATAAAATAAGTGATGGATTATGCAATGTTCATTAATTACCACATCAATTCATTTCCAAAGATGGAGTCTCTTTACTCCAGAAAAACATCTAAAATTAACTTTCTCATGATCTTAAGATAAAGGACATGTGGGAATTGTATAAAGATGAATGTAGCAAGCAAAACATCCAACCAGTGAGCGAGGCAAAGTACAGGAAAGTGTTTTGTGAGCAACACAATCTGTCATTTGTTAAGCCCAAAAACGATCAGTGTTCGTTGTGCGCACGTCATAAGATAGAACATTCCATTAGTGACGAATTGCAAGAGGAGTATAATCATCACCAAAACGAGTATGATAATGGACATTTGGAAACGGCCGAGCATGACACATACGAAATATTGCAGTCTCGGTTTGATTAGACTGTTCATGAGCGGTAGTGAAATATGCTACCTACCGCTCACGCCCTCTAGCCCAAGGTTGAGCAGAACTCAATATTCATAAAATCAATAGTACAAAATTTTAACCATCCCGAAGATGGCGTGCATATGGCGGTGGACATGGAGTGTACTTCTTCCCCATGTCATACGGCGTATGGTCCCAGTATCTAATAAAATTAAATGCCCCGAAGAGCGAAATAAACATAATGGAATTTAGTTGGGAGCAGCGGTTATGAAGCCTGCGTATCAAAAAGCAGACAACATATCCTATGAGTGGTTAAACAATACCCAGAGCCTTTTATCGGCCGGAGTAGTGGGCCCACCGAATCAAAAATTAAGTATGAAAACGAAAGAATTGAAAATATACCACCGATAACTAAATACAAGTATCGGGCTTAGCGATCTCCAAAGATCGAATGAATAACAGTACTGATTGCAAGCGCGGGGAGACGTTTTACTGCCGCCACACTGCACAAGCAAGTCCGGGAAAAACCAAGCAAGAGAAGAAAAGGAGAATGATAAATCCAAGGCTGAACAAGACAATAGCCTGTACGTTGCTACTTTTGACATGCAGGCAGTATTAACTACTCCCTGTTCACTAGTTAGTGAATTGTACTATTCCTACTCTGCTGCTATAATCTAACAATATATTCTTTAGCAAATGGGCAAGGGATTTGCCATCTTTGGACGAAACTCAGGGTAAGAGAAGATCCAGTGAAATAGCTACATGTTTATTAAAAATACAGAATCGGTGTGTTCATCGAATTCATTGATTAAAGAGATCACATATTATTCAGACACATGTGGCAGTCAAAATCGAAACCAATTTGCTGTTGCCTCGTATGTGTACACCATTAACAAACTGCCACAACTGCAGATACCTAATCACAAGTTCCTGCAGTCTGCCATTCCCAGATGGAATGTGACAGTGTCCATGGAGCAATTGAAGTGGCAAAAAAGAACACATCAAATTGTGTGCCCTCACAATGGAGTACTACTGTCTGCCTTGCAAGAAATTCAAAGCCGTATATAGCAGTTCCATTAAAGTACAATCACGTTATTGACTCTAAATCTTTTGTGAAGAACTGCTCACTGAATTTCAAGTCCACACCAATTGAAATTAAAATCAATTGGCTAAATATACGTTGGATCCAGGCACGACATGATCATCCAAAATCGCTGTTTGTAAACTACAAATTTGACCCCAACTCCTTCATAGAAATTGAAATCAAGTCAAAAGGATTACCAAGGAGAGGTCACCAAGTTAGATGGCCAGAGAAAGATTCGGACATTGGATTTTGCTATGAATCGAAACAACCGATCTCGGTCAAGAAGAAACAAGATCTGGTTGGTTTGTGTGAACGGGAGATTATCCCAGAAGACTTTCACCAATACTATGAAATGATAGTAACAGGAATCCTGGCCCATCTGTTGATGAAGAAACAGATGAGGAATACACATAATAACTCCTACTGGCAGTTGATTACTGCATATATAGCAATTAAACAGCAGATCAGGATACAAAAACACTGAACAACAATAACCTCGAAATGTATGAACACATTGTTTGTGTTTATTATAAAAAAAAAATGACTATAAACCTTTATCATGCTTGTGAAGAACTGTAATTATTATATATTTCATTAAATACAGCTATACAACACATAATAATTATTAAGTGTTCGTTTCTAAATACCAAAAGGTATACATGAACCTTTTTTGCTGAAAATATAATGCTACAATGTTAACTATATGGTTATGCAAAAAGGGTACAAGTGACACATGACTCCTTTTAGCATGGTTAGAATTGAATATCGCTGGATGCAAAAAGAAGTTTTTACTTAAATGCTTAAAATATTATAATACCAGTAACGTTTCGAATTTAGTCATATCATGAATTTAAACCATTAATATATATCTACATGACCAGCAAACTTCATCATTGTAATACAATTCTGTGATTTGTAATTTACATTCAAACCTTTAAACTCGATTATCTCGAAAAGTATAAAATGTCACTTGACTCCTTTTTGCATTAAGGGGGCGATATATGCGTTAAAACGGAATATATATGCGTAAGAACGGAATATATATGCGTCAGAACTGAATATATATGTGTAAGATGAATATATATGTGTAAGAACTGAATATATATGTGTAAGAACTGAATATATATGCGTAAGAACTTAATATATATGCGTTAGAACTGAATATATATGCGTAAGAACTGAATATTTATACGTATGAAATGAATATATATGCGTAAAAACTGAATATATATGTGTTAGAACTGAATATATATGTGAAAGAACTGAAAACTTATGTGTAAGAACTGAATATATTTGTGTAAGAACTGAACATATATGCGTAAGAACTGAATATATATGTGTAAGAACTGAATATATGTGTAAGGACTGAATATATATGTGTAAGAACTGAATATATGTGTAAGAACTGAATATATATGCGTAAAAACTGAATATAAATGCGTAAGAACCGAATATATATGCGTAAGAATTGAATATATATGCGTAAGAACTGAATTTATTCGTAAGAACTGAATATATATGCGTAAGAACTGAATATATATGCGTAAGAACTGAATATATATGCGTTAGAACTGAATATATATGTGTAAGAACTGAATATATATGTGTAAGAACTGAATATATATGTGTAAGAACTGAATATATATGTGTAAGAACGGAATATATATGGGTGAGAACAGAATATATATGTGCAAGAACTGAACATACATGAGTAACAACTTAAAATATATGCGTAAGAACTGAATATATATGAGTAAGAACTGAATATTTATGCGTAAGAACTGAATATATATGTGTAAGAACTGAATATATATGTGTAAGTACTGAATATATATGCGTAAGAACGAAATATATATGCGTAAGAACGGAATATATATGCGTCAGAACTGAATATATATGTTAAGAACTGAATATATATGTGTAAGAACTGAATATATATGTGTAAGAACTGAATTTATATGCGTAAGAACTGAATATATATGTGTAAGAACTGAATATATATGTGTAAGAACTGAATATATATGCGTAAGAACTGAATATATATGCGTAAGAACTGAATATATATGCGTAAGAACTGAATATATATGCCTAAGAACTGAATATATATGTGTGAGAACTGAATATATATGTGTAAGAACTGAATATATATGTGTAAGAACTCAATATATATGTGTAAGAACTGAATATATATCATGTATATGTGTAAGAACTAAATATATATGTGTAAGAACTGAATATATATGTGCAAGAACTGAACATATATGCGTAAGAACTGAACATATATGCGTAAGAACTGAATATATTTGCGTAAGAACTGAATATATAAGCGTAAGAACTGATTATATATGTGTAAGAACTGAATATATATGCGTAAGAACTGAATATATATGCGTAGGAAATGAACATATATGCGTAAGAACTAAATTTATATGCGTAAGAACTGAATATATGAGTAAGAACTGAAAATATATGCGTAAGATCGGAATATATATGCGTAAGAACTGAATATATGCGTAAGAACTGAATATATATGTTAAGAACGGAATATATATGTGTAAGAACTGAATATATATGCGTAAGAACTGAATATATATGTGTAAGAACTGAATATATATGCGTTAAAACGGAATATATATGCGTAAGAACGGAATATATATGCGTCAGAACTGAATATATATGTGTAAGAACTGAATATATATGTGTAAGAACTGAATATATATGCGTACGAACGAAATATATATGCGTAAGAACGGAATATATATGCGCCAGAACTGAATATATATGTTAAGAACTGAATATATATGTGTAAGAACTGAATATATATGCGTAAGAACTATATATGCGTAAGAATTGAATATATATGTGTAAGAACTGAATATATATGTGTAAAGACTGAATATATATGTGTAAGAACTGAATATATATGTGTAAAAACTGAATATATATGTGTAAGAACTGAATATATATCATGTATATGTGTAAGAACTAAATATATATGTGTAAGAACTGAATATATATGCGTAAGAACTGAATATATATGCGTAGGAACTGAACATATATGCGTAAGAACTAAATTTATATGCGTAAGAACTGAATATATGAGTCAGTACTGAAAATATATGCGTAAGAACGGAATATATATGTCTAAGAACTGAATATATATGTGTAAGAACTGAATATATATGCGTAAGGACGAAATATATATGCGTAAGAACGGAATATATATGCGCCAGAACTGAATATATATGTTAGGAACTGAATATATATGTGTAAGAACTGAATATATATGCGTAAGAACTATATATATATATGCGTAAGAACTGAATATATATGCGTAAGAACTGAATATATATGCGTAAGAACTGAATATATATGTGTAAGAACTGAATATATATGTGTAAAGACTGAATATATATGTGTAAGAACTGAATATATATGTGTTAAAACTGAATATATATGTGTAAGAACTGAATATATATAATGTATATGTGTAAGAACTAAATATATATGTGTAAGAACTGAATATATATGTGCAAGAACTGAATATATATTTGTGAGGACTGAATATATATGTGTAAGAACTGAATATATATGTGTAAGAACTCAATATATATGTGTAAGAACTGAATATATATCATGTATATGTGTAAGAACTAAATATATATGTGTAAGAACTGAATATATATGTGCAAGAACTGTACATATATGCGTAAGAACTGAACATATATGCGTAAGAACTGAATATATGCGTAAGAACTGAATATATAAGCGTAAGAACTGATTATATATGTGTAAGAACTGAATAAATATGCGTAAGAACTGAATATATATGCGTAGGAACTGAACATATATGCGTAAGAACTAAATTTATATGCGTAAGAACTGAATATATGAGTCAGAACTGAAAATGTATGCGTAAGAACGGAATATATATGCGTAAGAACTGAATATATGCGTAGGAACTGAATATATATGTTAAGAACGGAATATATATGTGTAAGAACTGAATATATATGCGTAAGAACTGAATATATATGTGTAAGAACTGAATATATATGCGTTACTACGGAATATATATGCGTAAGAACGGAATATATATGCGTCAGAACTGAATATATATGTCTAAGAACTGAATATATATGTGTAAGAACTGAATATATATGCGTAAGGACGAAATATATATGCGTAAGAACGGAATATATATGCGCCAGAACTGAATATATATGTTAGGAACTGAATATATATGTGTAAGAACTGAATATATATGCGTAAGAACTATATATATATGCGTAAGAACTGAATATATATGCGTAAGAACTGAAAATATATGCGTAAGAACTGAATATATATGTGTAAGAACTGAATATATATGTGTAAAGACTGAATATATATGTGTAAGAACTGAATATATATGTGTTAAAACTGAATATATATGTGTAAGAACTGAATATATATAATGTATAAGTGTAAGAACTAAATATATATGTGTAAGAACTGAATATATATGTGCAAGAACTGAACTTATATGCGTAAGAACTGAACGTATATGCGTAAGAACTGAATATACATGCGTAAGAACTGAATATATATGTGTAAGAACTGAATATATTTGCGTAAGAACTGAATATATATGCGTAAGTACTAAACATATATGCGTAAGAACTGAATATATATGCTTAAGAACTAAATATATGAGTAAGAACTGAAAAGATATGTGTAAGATGAATATATATGTGTAAGAACTGAATATATATGTGTAAGAACTGAATATATATGCGTAAGAACTGAATATATATGCGTAAGAACTGAATAGATATGTGTAAGAACTGAATATATATGCGTAAGAACTGAACATATATGCGTAAGAACTGAACATATATGCGTAAGAACTGAATATATATGCGTAAGAACTGAATATATATGTGTAAGAACTGAATATATATGAGTAAGAACTGAATATATATGCGTAAGAACGGAATATATATGCGTAAGAACTGAATATATATGCATTAAAACGGAATATATATGCGTAAGAACGGAATATATATGCGTCAGAACTGAATATATATGTGTAAGATGATTATATATGTGTAAGAACTGAATATATATGTGTAAGAACTGAATATATATGCGTAAGAACTGAATATATATGCGTAAGAACTGATATATATGCGTAAGAACTGAATATTTATGCGTATGAAATGAATATATATGCGTAAAAACTGAATATATATGTGAAAGAACTGAAAATGTATGTGTAAGAACTGAATATATATGTGTAAGAACTGAACATATATGCGTAAGAACTGAATATATATGTGTAAGAACTGAATATATGTGTAAGAACTGAATATATATGTGTAAGAACTGAATATATGTGTAAGAACTGAATATATATGCGTAAGAACTGAATATAAATGCGTAAGAACCGAATATATATGCGTAAGAATTGAATATATATGCGTAAGAACTGAATATATTCGTAAGAACTGAATATATATGCGTAAGAACTGAATATATATGCGTAAGAACTGAATATATATGCGTAAGAACGGAATATATATGTGTAAGAACTGAATATATATGTGTAAGAACTGAATATATATGTGTAAGAACTGAATATATATGTGTAAGAACGGAATATATATGGGTAAGAACAGAATATATATGTGCAAGAACTAATCATATATGAGTAAGAACTTAAAATATATGCGTAAGAACTGAATATATATGCGTAAGAACTGAATATTTATGCGTATGAAATGAATATATATGTGTAAAAACTGAAAATTTATGTGTAAGAACTGAAAATTGATGTGTAAGGACTGAATATATATGTGTTAGAACTGAACATATATGCGTAAGAACTGAATATATATGTGTAAGAACTGAATATATGTGTAAGAACTGAATATATATGTGTAAGAACTGAATATATATATGCATCGGAACTGAATATATATGTGTAAGAACTGAATATATATGTGTAAGAACTGAATGTTTATGCGTAAGAACTGAATATATATGTGTAAGAACTGAATATATGTGCGTAAGAACTGAATATATATGCGTAAGAACCGAATATATATGCGTAAGAACTGAATATATATGTGTAAGAACTGAATATTTATGTGTAAGAATTGAATATATATGTGAAAGAACTGAATATATATGTGTAAGAACTGAATATATATGTGTAAGAACTGAATATATATGCGTAAGAACTGAATATATATGTGTAACGACTAAATATATACGTGTAAGAACTGAATATATATGTGTAAGAACTGAATATATATGTGTAAGAACTGTATATATATGTGCAAGAACTGAATATATATGCGTCATAACTGAATATATATTTGTAAGAGCTGAATATATGCGTAAAAACTGAAAATATATGCGTAAGAACGGAATATATATGCGTAAGAATTGAATATATACGTAAGAATTGAATATATATGTTTTAAAACGGAATATATATGCGTAAGCACGGAATATCCATGCCTCAGAACTGATCATATATGTGTAAGAACTGAATATATATATGCGTCGAAACTGAATATATATGTGTAAGAACTGAATATATATGTGTAAGAACTGAATATATATGCGTAAGAACTGAATATATATGTTAAGAACTGAATATATATGCGTTAAAACGGAATATATATGCGTAAGAACGGAATATATATGCGTCAGAACTGAATATATATATGTAAGAACTGAATATATATATGTATCGGAACTGAATATATATGTGTAAGAACTGAATATATATGTGTAAGAACTGAATGTATATGCGTAAGAACTGAATATATATGTGTAAGAACTGAATATATATGTGTAAGTACTGAATATATATGCGTAAGAACGAAATATATATGCGTAAGAACGGAATATATATGAGTCAGAACTGAATATATATGTTAAGAACTGAATATATATGTGTAAGAACTGAATATATATGTGTAAGAACTGAATATATATGCGTAAGAACTGAATATATATGTGTAAGAACTGAATATATATGTGTAAGAACTGAATATATATGCGTAAGAACTGAATATATATGCGTAAGAACTGAATATATATGCGTAAGAACTGAATATATATGCCTAAGAACTGAATATATATGTGTAAGGACTGAATATATATGTGTAAGAATGATATATGTGTAAGACTCAATATATATGTGTAAGAACTGAATATATATCATGTATATGTGTAAGAACTAAATATATATGTGTAAGAACTGAATATATATGTGCAAGAACTGAACATATATGCGTAAGAACTGAACATATATGCGTAAGAACTGAATATATATGCGTAAGAACTGAATATATAAGCGTAAGAACTGATTATATATGTGTAAGAACTGAATATATATGAGTAAGACTGAATATATGCGTAGGAACTGAACATATATGCGTAAGAACTAAATTTATATGCGCAAGAACTGAATATATGAGTAAGAACTGAAAATATATGCGTAAGAACGGAATATATATGCGTAAGAATTGAATATATATGTGTAAGAACTGAATATATATGCGTAAGAACTGAATATATATGCGTAAGAACTGAATATATATGTGTTAGAACTGAATATATATGTGAAAGAACTGAATATATATTTCTAAGAACTGAATATATATGTGTAAGCACTGAATATATATGTGTAAGAACTGAACATATATGCGTAAGAACTGAATATATATGCGTACGAACTCAATATATATGTGTAAAAACTAAATATATATGTGTAAGGACTGAATATATATGTGTAAGAACTGAATATATATGTGTAAGAACTGAATATATATGTGTAAGAACTGAATATATATGCGTAAGAACTGAATATATGCGTAAGAACTGAATATATGCGTTAAACGGAATATATATGCGTAAGAACAGAATATATATGCGTAAGAACTGAATATATATGCGTAAAAACTGAACATATATGCGTAAGAATTGAATATATATGTGTAAGAACTGAATATATATGCGTAAGAACTGAATATATATGCGTAAGAACCGAAAATATATGCGTAAGAATTGAATATATATGCATTAAAACGGAATATATATGCGTAAGAACTGAATATATATGCGTAAGAACTGAATATATATGTGTAAGAACTCAATATATATGCATAAGAAATGAATATATGTGTAAGAACTGAATATATATGCGTAAGAACTGAATATATATGCGTAAGAACCGAATATATATGCGTAAGAATTGAATATATATGCGTAAGAACTGAATATATTCGTAAGAACTGAATATATATGCGTAACAACTGAATATATATGCGTAAGAAATGAATATATATGCGTAATAACGGAATATATATGTGTAAGAACTGAATATATATGTGTAAGAACTGAATATATATGTGTAAGAACTGAATATATATGTGTAAGAACTGAATATATATGTGCAAGAACTGAACATATATGCGTAAGAACTTAAAATATATGCGTAAGAACTGAATATATATGCGTAAGAACTGAATATATATGTGTAAGAACTAAATATATATGCGTAAGAACTGAATATGTATGCGTAAGAACCGAATATATATGCGTAAGAATTGATATATATGTGTAAGAACTGAATATTTATGTGTAAGAATTGAATATATATATGTAAGAACTGAATATATATGTGTAAGAACTGAATATATATGTGTAAAAACTGAATATATATGCGTAAGAACTGAATATATATGTGTAACGACTAAATATATACGTGTAGGACTGAAAATATATGCGTTAAAACGGAATATATATGCGTAAGAACAGAATATATATGCGTAAGAACTGAATATATATGCGTAAGAACTGAATATATGCGTAAGAACGGACTATATATGCGTAAGAACGGAATATATATGCGTCAGAACTGAATATATATGTTAAGAACTGAATATATATGTGTAAGAACTGAATATATATGCGTAAGAACGGAATATATATGCGTAAGAACGGAATATATATGTGTCAGAACTGAATATATATGTTAAGAACGAAATATATATGTGTAAGAACTGAATATAAATGCGTAAGAACTGAATATATATGTGTAAGAACTGAATATATATGTGTAAGAACTGAATATATATATGTAAAAACTGAATATATATGTATAAGAACTGAATATATATGTGTAAGGACTGATATATATCTGTAGGAACTGAATATATATGTGTAAGAACAGAACATATATGCGTAAGAACTGAATATATATGCATTAAAACGGAATATATATGCGTAAGAACAGAATATATATGCGTAAGAACTGAATATATATGCGTCAGAACTGAATATATATGAGTAAGAACTGAATATATATGCGTAAAAACTGAATATATATGTGTAAGAACTGAATATATATGTGTAAGAACTGAATATATATGTGTAAGAACTGAATATATATGCATAAGAACTGAATATATGTGTAAGAACTGAATATATATGCGTAAGAACTGAATATATATGCGTAAGAACCGAATATATATGCGTAACAATTGAATATATATGCGTAAGAACTGAATATATTCGTAAGAACTGAATATATATGCGTAAGAACTGAATATATATGCGTAAAAACTGAATATATATGTGTAAGAACTGAATATATATGCATAAGAACTGAATATATGTGTAAGAACTGAATATATATGCGTAAGAACTGAATATATATGTGTAAGAACTGAATATATATGTGCAAGAACTGAACATATATGCGTAAGAACTTAAAATATATGCACAAGAACTGAATATATATGTGTAAGAACTGAATATATGTGTAAGAACTGAATATATATGCGTAAGAACTGAATATATATGTGTAAGAACTGAATATTTATGTGTAAGTGCTGAATATATATGTGTAAGAACTGAATATATATGTTTAAGAACTGAATATATATGTGTAAGAACTGAATATATATGCGTAAGAACTGAATATATATGTTTAACGACTAAATATATACGTGTAAGAACTGAATATATATGTGTAAGAACTGAATATATATGTGTAAGAACTGAATATATATGTGCAAGAACTGAATATATATGCGTCAGAACTGAATATATATTTGTAAGAACGGAATATATATGCGTAAGAACTGAATATATACGTAAGAATTGAATATATATGCGTAAGAACTGAATATATACGTAAGATTTGAATATATATGCGTCAGCACGGAATATATATGCGTCATAACTGAATTGGAACTGAATATATATGTGTAAACACTGAATATATATGTGTAAGAACTGAATATATATGCGTAAGAACTGAATATATATGTGTAAGAACTGAATATATATGTGTAAGAACTGAATACATGCGTAAGAACGGACTATATATGCTTAAGAACGGAATATATATGTTAAGAACTGAATATATATGTGTAAGAACTGAATATATATGCGTAAGAACGGAATATATATGCGTAAGAACGGAATATATATGTGTCAGAACTGAATATAAATGTTAAGAACGAAATATATATGTGTAAGAACTGAATATAAATGCGTAAGAACTGAATATATATGTGTAAGAACTGAAAATATATGTGTAAGAACTGAATATATATGTATAAGAACTGAATATATATGTTTAAGAACTGAATATATATGTGTAAGAACTGAATATATATATGTAAAAAC